>WJFA01000180.1:0-57725 GCA_009870155.1 Pseudobourletiella spinata | reverse complement strand
TACTTATACGTATGCTCTGTGGTGCTCTTATTCTAGTTGTATTTTCTATTCGATAGACATTGGTTGTTATTTCTTCGGTAGGCCGAGTTTGATTCAACTAGAATGAAAGAGTTGTGGAACAGGGCCTGTAATGGATCCGAGTGGGTATGTCCGACTGCCATACTCTTCAGGTTCCTTTTGTATAGCACAGTAGGAATCTCCATTGGATTTTCAATGTAACTACCTTATCTCCATCGTTCCGGTCCGAGTGGTCTATCTGTAATGCTTGTTCCCGTTCAGGAGTAATAATACCGTGCACACAACAACATCAACAATGGCTACCACCTAAGCTGTAAATTATGGGCCCAACTGAGGATCTTGTCTAAAAAAGTAATTCCATGACTCTGCAAATATGGTCCTGGTATTGGCTGGCAGTGATTTTAAAAATAGGTGCGATTTGTAGGTAGAAATAACAAATAGAAATACTCTGAGCAGGAATACGTAATTAAAAATACTCCACAAGGGCTTTGCAAGTTGAAATACTTGTCATTTCGTATGACAAATAAAATGAAAAGACAGTTCTAGAACCGTTAAATTGCCTCCGCTGATAGAAATTTTCGTTAAAAGTATTTTTAAATAATAATCTATCTCTGATTGCTGCAAATTCATTGCAAACGGAAGTAGTTCACATGTAAGATAACACAAGTAGAAATAAAAAATAAAAGTACCTCTACCGTTCAATTGTAATTAAAAATAACAAGTAGAAATATTTATGTCGGTCAGTTACAAAGAGCTCGCCCAACTTAACATGATTATATTTAATTTTTTTTAGAAGTATTAAATATTTCTGGATTTCTATTAAATATTACTGGATGAAGGAAAAGCTGAAAAGAGGCCACCAGTTTCTCTTGTAGCTCTGATAATAGTGTATGTCAGGAGGAAGAATTTCATCAGGATGTCAGTACTGGGATCTGGGGCCAATCTACACAATATGTGTATGAGCAGTGTCAATTATGAGCCGTTCCTCAGTAACTATGGAGGCTCCGACAGTGCCTGTCCTCTCAAGATTCTCCTCATACTTGATTCATTTATTTTACAAGTTTTATGTATATATATAATCGTCTTGAAAGAGTTTTGATTCCTCCAAAGATTGTGGAATTGTGAAAGAAAATGGCTTGTTTAGAAGATATGCGGGTGGGTAGGACATTTTACACATTTGTCTCCAGAATTTCAGTAACAAGGTGATGGCTAAATGGCCACAGTGAAGAAAGACATTTTAGATCTGATAAAGAGGGCGGGACAATGCTGGGGACCCGCTCTTGTCAACTCTTTTCGTGGGTTCTCTATGTACTTCACATAAATCCACACATATAGGGCGCACATTCCATGATTAGTTCATAAACCAACCCCACTTGAACCCCATTAGACCGTGTGGTTTTCAATGCCGGTCAGGATAGTCCGTATCCATTTCATCCCGGATCAAGTGGGAGTTGAGTATTTTTTTCAGAATTCGTTGTCACTACCAACGTTGGAAAGATATATTGATGACGATCCACAGTGCTCTTCTTTACCTCAAAACTCTGACCTCAATTTAGGGTCTCTCTCGCTTTTGCGGCCTAATATCGCGTAGTGTTTAGTCGAACCGTAATGCAATTTGCGTTAATAGACTTGGTTTGTTTAGGACTTGATTGGCAACTGGAAACTGAAGGGGATGGTAAATAGCATATGCCGTAATCTCGCTGTTGAATGCCCGCAGTACTCACGGAGAGGATGAGGGATGAACCCTCGGAAGAGAAAAGAGTGATGCCGCTAAAGGGGTGGACGTCTAGCATTGGCAGGGATGTTGTTGGTGCGCGTATGGTCGCTTAACTCTAAAAAGTTTGCTGTCATCGCCTCATCGCTTCATACGTGCGGACGTTTTGGAAACATGTAATTAGGGCTAGTGGATCCATGCATACTGTTGATGACGCCACAACATGTTTATCTTTTACAGGATGAGGGAAACTTTGAAGGAACTATATGGTTATGGTCTGTGTGGGTAGCTGCTGCGGCTATTATGAATATAATAGGATAGTATAGGAGAATGAAAAGAAAGAATCTCTCCCCACCGCGGATATGCATGTGCAACCCCTAAATACAGAGCACCGAAGCGGATGCATATGTACTCGCACACGGGAGGATCGTTTGTCCGATCCCGTTTCCCTGCATACATACGGTCTGTTTAACCGAGAGGATGAAAAGAAGATGCCTCTCAAATGCCCCATTACTTTCATGTTTCGTATCAAATGATACGGTTCATCGTTCCCCTCAAGTCCGGCTTTTATTAACCCAAATAACTACAGTCTCCTCACAATTACTCACCTTACATTCACCCCGTAAAAGACATAATATAGAGGGAGTTTTAAAATTGTAAGCCTCATATATACGTGCATTCAGAGCGATTCTACATCACACAAGTTTTCCATAACTAACGCAAACGGACCAGATTACAAGCGATTCTCGCACGGGCATATACGTAACATCTATCAGTCAGTTCTACAGCTTCCCATGCCAGCTCTATTCCCCTCGTAGAGCGTGCTAATATATCATGTCCAGAGATAAAGGGCGGTTGAAGGTAGTAGATAATACACACTCTCAGTTTACTGATGTACTAGGTTGATTTTCTGTTCCAGAAGAAATTATATTCATTCATATGTATTTATATATTTTAAAAGTGTATATTATTCCAGAAATGCAAAAGGCGTATGCACGCCTTTGCTGCGGCTAGCCTTCTCACTCATGGAATCAGCGAGTGAGTTATTAAAACTTCCACGTCATTCATCAGCTCACAGTCTCAATTGTTTATAGATTATACCTTTCTTCTTCATTTTGTTCACCACTGTTTTCAAGATTCATTGCAATGTTCAAGTCTATGCACAACATACAAAAGTATAAACACGTACACAGATACAACCATACGCAATGATATTTCTGGAACAAAATAACTGCATGAGCTCAGTTCAAGGAATGAGGATGGCAATGCTAGTACCATGGTAAAGATCTATAGAGAGTGCGCTGTCACAGTGCTCGGGACTTATTGCTACTGTACCATTGCATTGGACTATATCCGTTGTACAGTTGGAATGACTGAGGTGTTGCTAAGGGAGGGATGTTGACCGGAAGAAACTTCTTGGATTTATTATATGAAGCAGATTTAATTCATTATTTGTAGAAATCGTATCACATGTCGCATCTCTGCATGTGGTCAGCCTATGTGAAGTCCCTATTATTAGGTTGGAGAGGAAACTATTCAGGGCTGGTGAATACAACAATTATTATGTCAGAAGATCAAACGGAGGACAATGGGGAAGAGGGACACACGGTGAGCTGTTCTATTTTATCATCAACGAGAGGGAACGAGAGAGGCGTCTATGAACTTGCCAAAGGAGCCACATAGAGGCAAGAAGGGAGAGAACGACAGTAGTCGTGGTACGATAGAGAAAGGAAAACAGTTGAGCTAAACTAAAACTACACACTGTCTATGTGAATTGTAAGGTAATAATAATGCTTTCCACCTAAAGTAAATGTCAACGAGATTCTCAGGGATAACTTTCATTATCCCTGCCTCCCCATTGTAATCTTATTAAAACACCCTCTTCTCTCGTACACAAAACTTTTCTTTACACAGTGCCTCTAAACAGTTTAAAAGTATTCTCCCGGACTGGCACACTAATATAACTGCCTCTCCCATGTATGTACTCCATGGCTTCGCACCGCATCGTGTTCCCTTCTTTCGATTTATGTGCGTGAAACACTAAATATACTCCCTTGTGTCGTAGTATCTATCTACATTAATGGCCCTAGTGTTCGCAGTACTACTAGTGTTGCCTACTTCGACCGACGTCGTACATGGCGTTGATGTAGTACTTCCTCTGTACACCTCAATCCCTCCTATGTTCTTATTTACTCCCGTAGTTTACGGAGGACGGTACGTATACCACGGAGTAAGTGGCATTCAGTTGGGAATTAGATTATATACAAGTTATCTTATTTCCAAATCCTCACATATTTTCAGTTCTCAAGTCTCACATTTCGCACCTTTTCTTGTCATGGGATGGGAAGGAGAAGAATCAGGGCAATTTCATTTTTCGTGATGTATAAAGATGACTGGACTGTATCTGACTGTTTGAAAATGTATTCTGTGACGTACACCCTGAAGATCAGCTTGCCCCAAGAATCCCCCAATGCTGAGCGTTATACCCTGAGTAAAGATGTGAAATTTCCCTTGTGATCATTGTACGTTCCGTTTCATCTGCAGAAATCCCTACAAGCTTATGCAGTCCCTTCACTTCCGCTGGAACGTTTTCAAATACTTAATTCGTCAATTTTACGGCACTTTCAGAAGACTGGAGTATTCTCAACGACTAATTTTGGAGTGGTGAGAAAGTAGGGGTGGAGGTGGAATCAATTTTAGTCATTTTGTGAAGAGAACGCAGGGGTTCAGCTGAGCTGTACTTGAAAATTGTTTCAGGGTGAGATAATTTAACTTTGCCGAAAGATTTCCCATTGTGGCCAAGATTGAAAAGACTGACCTTCGAACAATGGAAACAGTATACACCGTACCCACCATATACTTGTACAGAATTAAGAGGTAGAGACACTGGTTACGAGGGACCCAAAAGGTGCTTAACGGAATCTGACAAGAACTCTCTATTGTGATTACATTGATTCATTCCCCACTGCATCCTCTTCCCGTTGAAACAAAATTGTGCGGAAAAGCTATTTGAGAGAATCAATTAAATGCTCAATTAAGTCTGGCAAGCTAAAGCCTTTTTTCCGCTCAACTGTAAACACAATGTTACCACTCAAATATTTACTCTCGCCTCAGAACAGGTGAGGGAGCAAGTGGAAGGAAAATGATTGCTGTGGTTTCCTTTCTTTGCGCGGAGGAAGTAAAGCGTGAAAATCCGTTACGCCGCTCTAACGTATGCAGACTCTGGGAAAGGATGAGCAGTCTGTTCTTCTCACCCGATGGAGTGGCGATGCTGATACGTAAGAGAATTCGCAGGTACACATTTCACCCATACAGAAACATAATACTCGTGTACTTTATTCCAGCATCCCACTTCCACGGTTATCACACTATAGACAATCTTTTCGATTATACATACAATACTGCCATACATTAAGCACTATGCACAGTTTTATTCTTACAATAACTGGAACTGGTAATTACACTTTTGTGATGTATTGGGGATCAATAGGAAATTCCGTTTGTTTCAAATCAGAACGTAACTTCCCCGTCACCGGACGGATTAGATGCGTATTAGTTATACTAGTGCGTTGGATATGTATAAAAATATATTTCAGGTACTTCTTCGCATTCAGCAAACATAGATGACTAAGGAAAATTTTGCAATGATTTTCCAAACTATTTAATGTAAAGTATAATTAAGTCTTATGGGAATGTCATGAAGAGCAAAGAGCCGATTCACGTGCTCAATATTTTCCTGGACGATGAGATCTAGATGGGAATTGTTTTGGGTGAAACTGGGCGAATCCAACTGCTCTTGATTAGGCGAGTGCTGACGATGGAATGGACCCTCTACATGTCTCAGCACACATCTCAGGCGTTTCTCATCCACCGATTGTCTCAAGTACTTAAGAATTCGGATGAGCTGAGTCCCCGGGTCCATCTTCAACTCCTCATACTGTACAATGAGAAAATCCACGGAGTTGTCTACCCAAGATTCAATTAGATTTGCCCACCTTTTGGAACCGTCTTCCACGAATAATTTCCATTCTGTAAAAGAATAGGGAATATTTTGTTTCAATTCATCCCCACAGTTCCATCATAACTTTATAGTGAGTCATTTTTGGGTGTATGTGTGCTCCTATTGTCTGCTTCAAATTCGTTTGAACACTAAATACGGGGTGCATATAGTCAAGTTAATAACAAAATGTATGTAGCTGCGCTGTCTGGAATGATTGTAGAAGATACGCATTTTGTGCCTTTCTACGGTATCATCATCGTTTCCTCGTATCTCAAGCGCCCATATAATATGCAGCATTCTATTGTATGCCAACATCATTCACACTGTTTCCTAGATATTGCAGTTAAAGGTAAAACAATCAATGTTCAGAGCATCAAACGAAGAGTAAACTGAGCTGACCACTAAGATTGAAATGGCAATTACGTGATGGATATAAAAGCCATAGGGGTAAAGAATACCAGATCGGTTTACACATGGCTCCACCACACCAAGCTAGAAGTAAACTGAATAAAAACTGGGCCTCTTTCAGAAACTATACATAGTGGTGGTGAAAGGAAAGAGGAATTGAAATAATAAATTGAAAATCCCAATTGCCCCTACGAAATGTACGCTGTACCGGAATGGAACACGAGGGTCCGCATGTTCGGCTCTGTATCTTCCTACGTGCACATATAAGTTTTACTATTGTTTGTGATTTATGGATTGTTAGTGGAGGGAAGCCTTACTAGAGAGAGAAGATTGATTTAGTACTGCGTGACCCTTGTGGTCACGGGTATTCATAAAGTTCCAGTAGGAGCGAATGGCATCGTAGGGGTTTCTTACGAGAAGGATCCCTCGGTAACCAAACATCAGTTCTGTCAGTTTTGCATATGCTTGCTGAATGCGAGGGCTTGCTGAAACGGATGAGACCGTGTTGTGGTGAGTTTTCTGTACTATGGTGCTTCCATCGTTCGGTGTTCGTAGTTCTCCTAGTAGACCGGCTCTGAATAGCGCTTTATCCCCGAAAACACTTCCCGTAAAGACTCCCGTGCTTCCCTCCAGAAGGTACCGAAGCCACGAGTTTCCGCTCCCTGGGTAGCTCACCAGGGCTCTGGAGACAATAAATTTATGATATGCATCGTATAATATAACTGTTCACAACTTCTATGCTAAAACATTCCGCCCACGATTCGCAGTTCAACTTTGACTAGCTCAGACAAATTCATTCATGCTCAAGCTCCTCCAATGTTTAAGCCTGCAGCTTGCCCAGTATGTGTAAGTGAGAATGTACAAACTATCATACTTACCGTGGCTTGTAAGTGTTTTTTTTAGCAAACTGAACAGGAAAACCTTCACACTCTGCATCATTCGGCCACGGGAAGTACACGGGGGATTCCATGTCTATCCAGTCAGGGCTGTTTTGATGACCGTGCCAAACTTGGGAGGGTTCACTTCTCCAGGAGCCATACTGCTTTGGTTCGTCTTCCGCGTCCGGGTAAGAACCTGTGATTTCGTTTCGTGTCCTCCGTCTCCCAGCGTCTTCGTGAAATGATAGATTAATCACTTGTTCCAGCCCTTGGCTATCGTCACTCTGTGAGGCAATCCCAGGATCTAGCTGCCTCTTCTCTGTAATCAGGGAATGGTGATTGCTTCCCTCCAAGTCTAGCCTCTGTGTATGAGCAAAGGCAATGAGAAAATAGTAACAGAGAGTGACAGTGACTCCAATGTAGGCGAGAGGGATGAAGAGTTGTTTCGATCCAATTATTCGATCTGGAATGGGCAGCATCCTGTGTGAAGCTTGTAATTTATACCCTTTTTTAAGTCCCTACCCTTGGCACTGAGTCAATAACGCACTATGTCAATAAGTTGATTTTCCCTCAAAATCACTCACTGAAAATGAACTTGACGTGCGTAACCGGTCTGACTGAGGCGTAATAACATCGTAATATATAATGAAGAGGATTAGTTCGACCATGCCGCTCACACCGGTGATACCTTCATTATACAACAAGGAGGAGTGAAACTGGTCACTTTTTTCAACTCCCAGATATGATCTCAAAAGAGCACCAACGTGATAATAAAACATTAATAATACTTTGTGATGGCAGTTAAACTCGAAATGGAATTCCTGGGAGCACTGTTGAGCACTAATCCAGTGCACGTTCACGCCAGGCCCACGTCATTTCGGAGCTCAACCACTACTTCAATGTGAAAGGGGCATACAAGCAACAAACTTCACGCTCTCTTGCAGTCACATCAGAAGTCCAATCGCCGCAGATGCAACAGTTATCACTCGTCACAGGCACATAACCACACAATTACGTCTTAAATCCACACAAAACCGTTCTCAGTGCCGGTCACTCACGTCGGTCACCTGAGAGAAACTGAAAAAATATCCAGATCTCACAGAAATTAAAGTTTTAAAGTCTCATCGGCATACACTGCGATACGAGGTTTCACTTCCATATGGTTAATCCATCACCGTTCCTCTAGTGCGCTATTGATAAAATGCAAAATTTAAACTTCTGTATAGCACAAAATGCGCACCAGCCTCAGTGACAAGGGTTTTGCAATCAGGAACATGCCTTCGTCTCACACATTGCCGTGTGAATATTCTACCTGACCTAAAACTTGAGTGTACTTCATGCTACATGCGACGCCCTCCGATATCCGCCTACACCTCATTGACATAGGCTCATCGCCTCGTTTACCAGCATACCGTGTGACACAGTCTGAAAGTATAGAAGCTATCAGTTTATAATCTTTGCAGTAATATGCTCGGAAGAGAAGTCACAACAAGTATGTGCTTGGCGCGCACTCCTGCAAGGTTGGGAATATGGAAAGACCGAATTATTTCTGAATTAATTGTAAATCCAACACTAAACCTGCTAAATGATATTTTCACCTGCACCGAGATCCGGGAATGCCACTTTGCACGTGAGTGTGACACTAAATATTGGGATAAAAATTAAGAATTTGATGAAACTTATCTGACGGCCCTTTCTTTGGGCACCGACAAAGCAACTATGAAAAGCGTTGTAACCTTTTTTAAGCACTTTTGTGACGCACAAGGTAGTTGGTAAACGGTATTTGCGTCAAAAGCCGTTGTTTCCGCCGCCATGAGCTCGTGCTTCCTTACTGACTTAGAGTAAGAAGCTACAGTATGAACATATCACCAGTCATTACAAAAAACAAAGGGTTTCGCATTCGCCAAGCGTCGCTAACTACATTCATTACATCATTACATCACAAGCCACGATACAGAGTCAGAAATCCTTAAGTTTTTCCTTATCCTATGCCATCATTAAAATCTTTCCGTCTATTAGTATACTAAAGATATAACCCAAATCCATTACTCTTAGACAATTTTTTGTCAGTAGATTGTCCTGTGATGATACCGGAAAGCAGAGGACTCATCATCATTCGGCAGACGTACGGAAGTGTGAGTTGACGTCGCCACAGTGCCGTCTTCGCCATAATGATATTTGCAAGGATGAGGGACCGTACAAATTACGGCGTATTGTGTTCATAGAGCACGTCGTGACCAACAGGATTTAACGCTCTGTTTCGGACGAATTTCGCACGTGAGTTGTCATGAAAATATTTGTTGACTGTCTAACGTGACTTATCTGTTGCTGATCTACCTTATTACTACCCAAGCAGATATGCTTACGTTTGTGGATGCTTAAACTTCCTCCTATCTGTACAGTAACGGAAATCCATGAAATATCTACATCTGATCCTCCCGAATAACAGAACAACTCTCCCGTAAATTGGTCATACGAAGTTTTGCTAGTAGAATACTTGTGCGGGTGTTTGGTAGGAGCATGCTGGGATGACCTTGTCTTCTACTCTTGGGACGCCATTTGCTGATACAAACCGCACCCCAAGCTAAAACTGGAAGCAAAACTCTTAGGAATTAGTTCGGAAGTTTCGTGTGTAAAACACGCGGGGTATAAGATTGTATTCATTGTTTCCCAAAGTTTGCAAGAAATGCGATAATGGTAAGGTATCAACTGTTGCCTAACTGTCTCGTATCAAATTAATTTGCTTGTCAGCCAACTTAGGTAGTAATTTGTTTACCGGGGCATGTTGCTAAGTCTTATAGTAAAGGTCAATATTAGGTCATTGTAACATCTCACGTAATCATATGTTGCTCAGAGCGGAAACCTTGATTCTGACGTTTTAAGTTCCCGGCACACATGGTACTGAACTCGAGAAACATAATTGAAGGAAATGACTGAGTGATTCCGTTATGGTTGCTAGCTCCCTCAGTTTGAGAAAAACGCACATCTCGCCACCTTCTTTGCATGCAAGTATCAATATAAGCTAGCATAGCTTTTGATACATAGCTGGGAAGCAACATGTACATACACATGCGTTACTTGTACATATTTCAATTCAGCCTTTCTGCTCGAAGGAATTAACAGACTCTGGCAGCATTGATGGAGGATGCAGAGCCGCCCATGGCTACGCATGTGAAATCTTTCTAAATACTAAAAAAGGAATTTTGATGGTCTCTGTGCCACATTAGTAACCGATTTTTGTCGGCGACTAGTGTCAACATGCAGATCCGGTGCTTAGCAGTCAACATAGAATGTTGGTTGCTACGCTGGTGCTGGTCTCTGCCGATGGTGAAGCGGCATCCGCTCATCAGCATTACCAAAACAACAATAGAAGATTAGATCATTCAGAGCAGAAAATCGAGCCGAGTAGTCTCTTTTCCTCTACTTTATGAACCTTGGCAACGACCGAGCATGGGAATAACGATATCAGTACAGTACATCAAAGTCATTTACTTTCTCTCCATGTTATTCGTCATCATTCAGCATAATAAAAACACAGTTTGTACACGGTGAAGCACTCTCTGTGTTGATTCTGTATTAGCCACCAGCTCATAGGAGCGATCCTGTCTCACGACGTCGAGGTTCAGTACAGAAACAAGTAAAAGTGCCGTGGGTAGACCGTATAGTTGGTTCGTCAGGTGAATACAGAAAAGTGTTTGCTTCTATGCAAGTATTTCAATGCAGAGCCTTTAACTATATGATTGAGAGGAAGTTTCCAAGTTTGTCCTCACAATTACCCGAGGTACTGACCTTTCGCGTATGAGCGTCGCGCAACGGTTAGCAATAAAAGGACACCATCCCTCTGATGGAGTCAGACGGACACTTTAGGCAACAATCCACAACACTCCTTGCCAGTGTCAGGATTTAGATTTTTTCGCTGCGTTTTACTAAAACTTAAAAATGGAAAAATGTTATAAACTCTGGAAGGAGACCACCTGTTTCACTATCATTTTTGACTGATTAACAAAATAAATTAATTAGGAAGAAACTGCATAAGCTCTGTGCAGTTGCTTAGCGGCTACACAGTGGAGACGAGAAGAATATTCATATGCTTGTTCAACCACGACTTAATGCAAAATATTGAGAACAAGTGGCTCATCCCTTGCTTTGACACTGACGCTCAGTAAGTTTTATGTGTACGCACTGTGCACATTTGAATTTTCAGTTTCTGCAGTGCAAACCAATCATTGAAACAAGAGAGGTGCGGAATCGTCTCTCCATCGCACACGTATGCCAAGATTTTCCAGGCACAGTCACTCGTCAGTTGGCAAAGGGAGACCAACGCGACTGCGACTGAAGTCAAGTAGACGAGCGACAGCCTTTCATTTTTTCAAAACTTTCTCCATTTTTTAAAAGTTTTATCGCAGAATCAGCCGTGATTATGGCGAATCTGGTTATACCGTTATTTCTTTTGCTGCTTTGCAATGCCGCATTTGCCGCCCCTCTATCGCCGCCTGGTAAGAAAAACTGAGAAGGAGGAATTTTAAGTGTTATAGCGTTTTTTAAAATTTTTACAGAGCCAGATATTGGGGATGAGGCAGAGGTGGATGGAGCTGAGATTAATAATGGTGACGGTTCTCGTGGAGGTCGATTCTTCTTCCCGGGTCTGTCAGTAAGCTTTGCAACAGCAGGAGCGTAAGCATCGATATCTTAGCATTCCTAATTTTGATTCAGCTGTTTTATAATTTGTATTTATGAGTTTGGTGTATTACGGATACTATTCATGTGCAATAGATGAATGACCATTTTTTCCAGTCTGAGCTTAGGGTAGAGAGCTCCACCCTACCATCTACCTGATTTTGAAACAACTCACAATACCTCGATGCATTCGGGGATTGCTCCATTGCGTATGCAAGAATAGAGTAAAAACTACCATTATATAACCTGCGGAGTGGTATGGTTCCAGAAATTGCACATACGGAAACTTGGGGCTGAGCTGGGATTCCTATTATCATATTATTTGAATCAGATCTCATATTTAGATGACAGTTCATGGAAACTTTGACTTTATAGTTTTGACATGTTGCATATTTATAAACGAATGAACAATTTAACGTGTTGTATGTTGACGAAGTGTTTCGCAAGGAAATAAATTCCATAGCAGCCAAAGCGCTAAAAGAATTGGAAAATTATTTCATTTATGGAACATTTCACAATTAAAAGAATTTCCAGATTAAGACCCGTTGTACGAAAAATTCACTTGTTATTAAGTTATTTCCAACTCACATTCTTATTAACCACTTTTTGACGTTGGCACCATGTCGTCGTGAAACGATCTTCCTTACAGATTCATAATATATCTTGCCCCGAATGCATACCTAAACATGGACCATATGATTTTTTTCCATGTGTATTTTTTCCAAACAGCAGCGGCCAGATCATATTAGTCTGTCAAGTTGAAAGATGTAATAAATAGTGCTCAGGGGGATAAACTACGACTGCGAGTTAACTTGTTGTAGACTTGATTTTAACACAGTCAACCAGTTTTCACTGTTTGAAAGCTACGTCTTACGTCAAACCAACTCATGTTATCATGTTCTGCATTTCGCTCTAATGGGTTACACACACAAGGAAAACGTCAATGCCACCAAACGAACATTTAGGGCAGCATCGTCTGGCAAGTGTCTGCCAATAATATTCAGACCAAATTAATTTGCTTAAACATGGAATACAAGCTCCAATTCTGGGAACATTTATAGTGACTAGTGTCACTAACAACATCATAATCTGTCCCCGTATATAAGGCACATTTACTATCGGACTTTCCCGCACTTTGGACCGCCAACATAGTTCTACTCGGGCTATACCTTGATACAAAATTCTATTGTATTATGGTACCGGAAATGGTACAGTAGGAATGATCTGCTCCAATCTCGCACACAAGCGAATGTGCGCATGATTAACGAAGCTTATTCGACACCATGATTGAATTGGGAAGCGTCAAATCCAGGTTTTCCCTCGTTGTTGCTAACACTTCCCTGGCGCTACAAGATAGAATAGTAGGAAACTACCAAATTTCAACTTAGCGACCCATACACCAAGTGTTTCAGCTCATCTAGCACTAACTCACACAAATAAACAGCCACGACTGGTGTCTAACGCGCTACTTACTAGGACCAGCAATACAAGGCTGTAGATTAGCAATAAGATACATTAATTACTGCTTATCTACAGCCTTGCCAGCAATTTATGTTCCATTGGAGAGTTCAGTAACCAAAAACGTTAATTTTACTTACTGAAGCAAATGGTGTTAAAGATTTTTAAAAAAGTGCTGTTAGCTGTAGGTGATGATGATAGGTGATAGTTGATAGTGTTGATTTTGACTTCTAATATTGAAAAATACGACAGTACGTAAACTACTAGAACGTCCATTATGCATATAAGGCGGCAGAAATTGTGGTGGTTGAAATTCTCGCCAATGAATTTGCACTGCCATCTAGCGATGTGCACACTGAATAGTTCCTCCCAATTTATGCAGTTCATTCGTCAGGTAGCATGATAGTAAGCCCATCGTAAAAGAAAGCTTTGGAGAGTTGACTGAACAGAGTCGCTGATTATCATCACAAATGACAACAAGCTTTTCGGTGAAATCATGCCCACAGAAAATTAGCAATTTACTTCGACACAAAAATGACACAAAGATTGTGCTAGTACGTCCCGCTGAAAAATGGTGTGGTAAGTGGCAAAATTGTACTGCTTCTCGTCCCTGCTTATTACGAGCACAAAGAAATGACTCTCGAGGCTGTCACATTGCCGAATAGTAGCAATCCCAGAATTGTCATAATCGATGATGCTACTATTTCGTGACCTCCGTTTTGACTCCCCACAGAGTGTATCGTTATCGTTGCATTAGAGATGTACACAGTACGACAGTAGGGCTTTAGCGGACATGGACTTTCTGTGTTACATACCTGCGTGGCACAGTTTTCTGTTATTCAAGTTTCAGGGATAATCATTAGTGAAAATGTTCTCGTACCTGTCGCAAATAACAAATTTGGTTCGATGGACAGAAGTAGTTTCTGCAGGTTGGGTTATTAGGTTCCACCGCTATCAAATCCGCACTGCATGGGAACGATCCTTAGAAAAAAATTGTTGTTTAACATGCTCTTCACTTCAATAGTAATCTGATGCTCTTACTCTCTGTACAAGTGTATTGCTCGCAACAACCACGACAGCAGTCCGTCGTTTTAGCGCACTAAAACACAATTTTCAATTAAAATATTTAAATCGTTTAAAATTATTTGAGTTTTGTTAAGAAATACAAGCAATCTCTTACCAGCAGCCCCGGAGGCGAACATACTTGGGCAGCGACTATAGTGCAGCAAGTTAGAAAGGCGCCAGCACGAACCCCAACCCGAGCTTGAATCATTTGGGGAGATCGGCGTAACTTCGCTGTTATAATTTAAGGCTGGGCACGGTGCATGTGTTTTTGTCAATTGTCTTATTGTGACTATGATAATGCCATCCCAAAAATATTGCTGCATGCATGCAGTATGATATGATAAAAAAACTGACAGAATTAGGGACTGGCTCTGTGCACTTGTAGGGTCACGACCACAACCAGATGTTGGACGTAAATTTACTTTGTAGACAATTATGCGGCTACGTTCTGAAAGACCTACCTGAGTTACTTAAGTGACTACTGTCGGCGAGTTGTGCGACGGTGATAGAGTGTTGCAAGCTCGTAGTATCATCAAGTGTTTATTCACCTACAAATTGGAGTAAAATAGAATGTAGCACAAAACGAAATGAAATGAAAAATCCCCAACACCGAAATAGTTCGGAAGGGAAAATCGAAGCGGTATGCTACCGCACGGTGAGCTGAATTCACTCATCCGACCAGCGATCAAACACCCATAATTTATTCATGGCCTCATCCATTTAGAACAGGTGAACTCGTCATACTGTTTTCCGTTTCACATGGGATGTAGTATGTAGTGTAGTGTGTGCATACTACACAGATGTTGTAATCTACGCCTACAGTTTTGATATCTAAGTTTTCTCACTCTCTCTTCTCTAGAAATAGAAGCACTAATGCATTTTAAGTAAGAGCAGAGAAGCTATTGTTTATCGCTCGACATGATGTCAGATCACTTGTTCATCCTTCTCGTGTCGGCACAACGGTATAGTCAACCATACAGTGTTCGAGTGATGTGGACTGCAAACCCGAATCAGATCTTAAGTACTGGCACTGGCCCCCTCGTTAATATCATGCCGTGTTGATACCTGAAAGTGCCTACTTATTTATTAATGTGGATATGATATTAAAGATTGTACCAACTCTGGGTTTTTGAAGCTTGTGTGGCATGCCATGCACAGAGCTGTAGCACTTTCAGTGTTCTGTGGAGCTCATATTTCATTCGACCTAGAATCCTGCACGTGGATGTGCACAGTAAGGAGCTAATTGTAAGCCTAGTCTAAACAACCAACGTTACCACTTCTTTCTTGAGTTAACAGATTAAAGAGCTATGTTTACTCACTCTTTAAGGTTTTCTGTTCGAATGTAATAGCTGTATGCCAGTCTTTTAGCAGTGCCTTTTAGCTAGTACTGATTTCCCATTTCCATTGCAGAAGAACAGTTACAACCCACTATCGCATTGCACGCGTATGCAATTTTAGGTGACATGTGTTAATTATAGTATTGATTGATCGTTGTGCCTCCCAAAATACTTTAAAATTTCAAAATAAATGCTTCAAAGTTTCATAAATATTGGCGTAGGGCTGGATTACTTTGCTTAACTTTATAACCAATTCAAAAACTGTAGACGTTAGCTTTATTTTTTGTTAAATACGCAATCCGACTTGGAACTGATAATCTTCATCGCATATATGTCAAAATGTATTTCCAACTATAATATAAAATTGGTCAAGTTCTGATAGGTACTGCAAGTAGTTTCAGGTCTTGACTCTGGTCCAGTTGATTTTTCAGCAACGACTATTGACCACCAGGTAGAGCAAATCACTATGGTTAAGAATCAGTGGCTGAACGGAGAACGGAACGACGTCAACCCGCGGCTACATGAGGGAGCGACGTGGCTTACGCCGCTCGATTATATGTTAGACGATCTCGCATGTGTTTGCTTAATTTCGTAAGTAAATTTGATTTTACAATCCAAATCAAGTGTTTCCAACTAGTTAGCTAATCTTTTGAATTTTATGAAGCTTCCCAACTCCTGGAATACAACACTCGATACGCCTGCAAGGCATGAAGTCCCATTTTATTCCATCCCTTCCAAGTGCAAATGCGTTAGAGTTAGGTAATCCCATAGTTCCAACTGCAGAAGGTGATTGTAGCTATCAATGGGATCAGCTAATCAGAATCAGAGTGTTTTGCAACACCAATGAACACAAAAAGTTGAGACAAAACTGAACTTCACGATTGCTTTTAGTTAATTGAAAAGGTTTGGATTGTCAAGTGTAAGAGGACGGAAAAAGTGAACTTTGTCATTCTGAAGCGAATGGACTGAGACAGGAAAACAGAGCGGCAGTATAAAGTAGTACTGACACACATTTTTTGTCAGCACTAGCGGCATTCATTTTAGTTAAAAATTTGCCATTACAAAATTGAAAGTTGAAGAGAACGCACAACATTTGAAGATGGACTTTTTAAGTTATCTTTGTCAAATCCTTTTTTTCTCTCCAATGTGACGCCGTAGAATCATTCACGTATGAAATTTATGCGCAAACTTTGGATCTCAATGGATGAGGTAGCAAAATAAAATCTGTCTATAGTGAGTCCGTCAGTATTTAGAAAAGTCTCATTGTAATAGAAATTGAGATCTATGGTTGAGAATAATACCAGGGTATTCATTCACGTACGTCCCCATTCCTGCCTATTAGGCACTACACATACGTGTTTTAAAGTGCTCATTCGCTTGACAGTATACTAATCGGGCATACAATGTAGGCCTTATTTGCAAACCCAGCGCACGGTTTTCTACCGGTCACCGCATATGCACTTTTTAACCGTGAAAGATGCACGTGGTGATCTGATGATACCGTAGACCAACCACAAAGTACTGACCCCGGAGTCAATCGAACCCCGCTACGATGTTTTCATTGGGTTAATTTTGGAAACCGACACCCCGCAAGGTGAGTCATGTGATGTACTACTGTCTGTTGCTTGCCATAAGCAGTGAATTGTCGTGCTGCTATGCGCCAAAACAGTGTAAGCCGTGAATTTTATAATGTCCGACTTGTTTTCCGGTGTCAATTGTCGGCCGCGTGCAGTGACGTTTGAATATGTTTTGGGGTTGGGGATCTGAGATTACTTTAAGTATTAGGATTGAAGATTAGCAATCAGCTTCCAATTCTCAGTATTCAATTGAACTGGATGGTAATCACAATTTCTAATCTTCAATGCCGATTATTGTGCTAATCTCCATTACTTAATGCTAAATGTTCACGCTGAATTGTGATCGCTACGCTTGAGAATTAGGTGAGTGTTAGACCCCTTACGTTCACCACAGCTTTAACTCGGTTTTTACGCTGACTAAAACAGCAGCTGTGAAGCCACTGTCGGCCTCTGCGGCACCCATTAAGAGTATTTCTTTAACTTTTGCTGTAAAATAATTTTACCCCCAGAAATATAAGTTTGTTCATAATTTATTAATTCATAATAAGTGGATATTTAAATTATAATGATCACATATTAATAAATTTAAATCTGGACGACGTAAAATCTACTTTTACTAGGGTAATCCCATCAAGGTTATTAAATACAGTTGATGTAGTGGTCTATGACTAAACCATATCTGCTTCGAAATGAAACAGTTATTACTTCGTCAGTATCATCATCATATTATGCAATAATAATGTGTACCCTTACACACAGTACAATAATTTCTGATCGAAGCTCGCCGACATGCAACATTTAGTAGAATGATATATTGACTGGCTCGCGGGGTTTCACAACAACTATATCCCACGTAAAGGAGTGGGTTGACTGGTCGAAATTTCACGTCTGTTGTTTAGACAATTAGCATTCATATGTCCGGAGTGATCTAACTGTTTTCACTTTTATTACATGTAGCAAACACGGGAGTATTGTATCAATGTAATTGCAAACAAATATCACAATAAAATCCCAAATGTAGCATTTGCATTTCCAGACATGCACAAGGCAGTGTCCGCACTGATGACTAAAATTGCTCTGAAATCGAAAAGCCAACCAGCGGGTCTTGATTACACTTAGACAATCCACCGCTTCTTCGATAAACCACACGCAATATTTCCATCGATCCGTCGCGCAGTAACAGCTCCCTTTTGAATTGTGTATGTGGAGGGCATCTAAATACATTGTTTGATTTCCTACAGTAAGCAGTAGACCCATAAGTTTTTCTGAACTTGCTTAAAATCAGTGGAAGTCTCCTATCCGAACATAAAAAATTCCGTATCTATTACAACCAAGAATATATATTTACTAAAAACAAGGAAAAGTAGTTTCAAGAATAAAAGATCAACTTTCTAAACCTTCAAAAACGTCAAAGATAACTATTCGTTCGATGGTTCCACCTATATAAAGTTCACAAAAAGTTATTTGCATAATAGCTTAGATCAATTGTGCTTTGTTGACATCATCGAAAGAAAGGATTTTGTCTCACAGTACGTCTGTTTCAACTGCAGTTTCGGCTTCTACAAGAACATTTGGACTGAGAGGATACACAATTTCTATCATCCCTGTTAAAATTTCCGAACTTCTAAACGTTTTGGCTCCATTAAATCTACGAACGGATGATTCACTAACAGGACGGCCTACAATGCAGGAGAGGTTGTACTTGTCCTGACGCAACGTGACACACAGACTCGTTTTTCAAAAAATTGAGGAACACATTTGGAAAGGGAAGTGCCCACTACCCATGCGCAAAAAGTTCACTCAACATTGTGGGGATTGTGGGGTAACAATGTTATTTCAAAATTCACATTGCAGGGAATTTGGACCTTGCGAATTTTTTATGCCGACTAATTATTTGTTACCACAGTTATTCCATAATTTAATATATAGGGCAAGGCCATTGGAAAGGAAATTTTTAGCATAGTATATATGTTCATATATTATATATGTATAATATTTTTCTCCAGAGTATTTTAACAAGATGGTCGACTGGTACCTCCCAAGAAGTAAACACACTACATCGGCTTCAAACTAACTTGACTTCTCTTATTAGCCGCCAAAGTTTGAAATCACTTCGCCGCATCTGCACAATTCAGTAAAACGACAAACTGTACGTTCACTTCTCTTTTAAAGGGGCCAAATTAAAAATATAGGCTTGCATAAATATCGCAACTACTTTCACCACAAATTCAGTTCCATCGTCAGCTCTCGCGATCCTCCTCGCTTCTTCGTAACATGTATCCTAGCAGTAGTGTAAGATTAGTACGAAGCCTCAATGTTACCTGTATGAATCTTGACTAGAAGTTAATTTAAGTATATTGATTCATTCCATCCACAACGTTGAGGTTACAATCATTAGGATTTCATAGATTTGTGTCATCATAATATTATTTACAAAGTTTCTACAAAGTCTCCAGTCTTAACTTAAATAGTAGCCGAAAGGGTTTATCCTCTGTGCCATTAAAATCTATAAAGAATAATCCACCCTGAAGTTGTTCTTCGTGTTTAAATAGTTACAACACTGCACATTTACCATTTTACCGTCCCTCTTTCGCTATCTGTTAGTATGAGTTTCACTAACAGTAGTAGGAGGAGAGGAAGAACTAATATACTCTGATGACCGCATTGCTCTACACTAGAGCACGAAATTATTCATTCAATTCCACAGGAGTACAGGTCACGGGGTAGAAAAGTGAAAACTACCCAGTTTCATGACAACCATTGTTTACCACTTAGATTCTTTTTTTCTCCAATAATTACTATTTTCAAAAAAGAAATAGTAACTTAGTAACTCATTTTTGGCACTTCTTACTTCACATCTCCCTCAACTGTAAATAATATTGAGCCACCATTAATATTTTTTCTCAAAGCATTTGACGGATAGCAAAAAAATTCTTCTAAGGAAACGTCGTAATCGAATGCGCTGTCAAGCGAGTTCTTGAGTTCCACTTTGATTCTTCAAGGAAATGCTGCTGTGAACTGTTCAGACAAGGAGTGATTTCAAAGTCCATCTTGAATGAAGATGGTGACTAGACGAGATATTGAAGTGTGAATAGGACCTCAGGGCAGTGGTTTACGCAGTGCACAGCATGCTCAGTAGTGAGCGTGGTCTTCACCCAAGTGGTAACACAAAAAAGAGCACTCTGCCTCTTGAGCGGTTCTACCTCAAGACTTTCCAGTACTTTCCTTCAACAGTTTTCCTTTCATGACAACGAAAATATTTCTCTATAATCAGTGTACAGAGACAGACACTTTATAACACAATGCTAAACTGTTTACGTTAGGTTAATCTCTGTGATTTCCTATACATGTATGCATCAGCGCTTCAGCAGATGCAACACAGCCAAGCTGAACAGCTGGAACACTCGGCGGACAAAAGCAGGTGCAAAGCTGACGACGAAGGTTGGGCTAACGGCGTGGTTTATACATTTGCGGTAATCAAAAACCGCCTCCCGCAGATAACTGGCATGAAACATCAGCTCATTGCTGTAAGCAGTTAGTTCTGCTTTGTTTTCTTACAACCGATGAGGCTTTTCAGAATCACATTTTTGTCATTCATTCTTCTGGATCACACACCTTTTGGATCATACACCTATCTAATTATCCACAAAGCATAGCTACTACACCGTGGTACATATGGACAAAACTATATCATGGTTCTCTGCTGGCGTCACTGGGCGCACAGAAAAGTAAAATTTCTGGTACGGCAGCCACACTTGGGTCAATATTGTACAGAGCTTGGGACAAATGGGCATGTGGGGACGCACTATCGATTGTGAACCCCTGCTGGGGTAGCATTGGAGTTGCAGTTATTTTGCGGGATCTGGTGAACGTGCTTTGACGAACATGGTTGAACGTCGTCAATGGGCCAAACTGTAGTGGTGACGGGGGGCTCCGATGTTGCAGGCGGTGACTGGAGTAATTTCTGCCGCGTCGAGTTTTGGTGCTGCTGTGCTGCTCTCTCCGTGAGAGTCAATTGGTCCGTGTCCTCTCGCTTAGGGAAGTGAAGGTGACACATTTCGTAGAGTCCATACGCTACTAAACAGAATGCTACAACCCCGGAAAGGAATCCGAATACCTGAAATGTACATCGAAAGCACTCAAATTAAACGAACCAATAACTTGTACACCTCATGACAGTTCCGAGCCCTAGAGTAGATCCATCACATGAAGACATTGAATGCGTCAATGCTGAGAGTGAAAAGTGGATAATTTGATCGTATCCACGCAAATGTATTGCACACTACAACTTACTATGTAACATTTCGCACTATAAAATCCACGAGGTTTCCGCCACGAGGAAGGGGATTTTGCATGGGGGACAACAGGATACCATAACGAGATAGAGTGGGAAGAGAGCACGCTCTGCGGCGGGGCTCCCTCAGGATTTACCTGCGTTATCCACTACATTATTTTTCATTCATAATTGAATTTGCAGTGAGTCACGTAGACCATAAAACTCAGGCGGAGGGCGAACGAGAAAGAGTGTTTATACGGACAGGAGGGTAAGAAGAGCTTGGCAGAAGTGTATAAAAGTCGGATTCGCTTCAACTTTTACTACCTCTGAGTCAGGAAGGGAAACTTGTAGAAGGCCTCGCTATTACACTTGTGTACCTCCTTGACTTCAACCTGAAAAGCGTGAGTATTTTGCTCCTTCTGGTATCACAAGATGCGGGCCACAACGATTCCACGCTAGATTTGGACCAAGTTTACTCTCTCCTACTTGGGATTGGAACGAGGTTTTGGTGAAATCAACCGTGTCAGATAACAGATGGTCACCCAACGAGGTTGGGCACATTTTAGGATCACTTAAGACTACTGTGACCTTTGTCGAGGTAGATAAGTGTCCGGTTTGTACTAAATGCTCACATCAGATGTACTTTCCCTGATTACTCCTCCTTCGCTTCAGTCCGTCCTCTGAGGATTCTACAGCAATTTTCATTTCCTATTACGCTGGAAAACTTTTGGATGTATGCGTGTGTACGAAAAGAAGAGAATGGTGATAAAAAGAGGCAGAATGGGGCACGCTCTACGCTGTCTCAATTAAGTTTCTTTCGCCCCAAAACCAGAAGTGACAGTCACCGCTATAGCTATACAGTCCTGCACACAAATGCTCTCGTAGACGCTGGCTCTGGCGTCAGTGCTGTCTGCGAGCACTTGATCCAGTTCCTTTCAAATTTATCTTCCGGTACATCAACCTAATGTACTTCCTTGCCTCTAACCGTGATAAATCATCCCACAATGTTCCCTGACAGATCCTAATCTACTCAATTTTTCATGAGGATACCATGGAAGCGGCAGAGACGTACATTTCAGAAATTTTAATCATTCCAACATCCAAATTCCACGTTCCACGTAATACGTAATGTGAGCCGTTTTCGTGAGCTACAGCTCCTCCCAATACCCAGCACCGGGAAACAGTGATAGATCAACTCTGAGCATACAATATAACTGGAACTTGTTTCGTTTATCATGGAATCCAAAAACTCACACTGGCTGCTATAAGTTGATCTCGCGTGACTTTGGCAATCCACTTAAATTGATGTTGATAGATTTGAGTGAGGTGAACAATAAGCCCAGAGCTTCCCATGAACGCCGCACATTCCATGGCATAAATACCAACAGCCTGTGAAAAAAAGAGTACAATTTACCCAATTATTCAGTAAATTTCGACGCCGTACCTCATCCTCATAGCCCACTGCAATATATACAATGGGCTAGACGTTCAACACAAGTATCAAGATTTCATACCATTTCTTATGTCCATCATTTTCAACGAATTCAATGTCTATGAGAATTAGGCAAATGTTTTTCTTTCTTTTTTTAGTAAATTTGAAAGTTCTAGATTACTTGCGACCTAAGATATCACCGACAATGCATGGGTATACCTGTTCACTTTGCTTGTCGGTTCGGTTTCGATGTAAAAATGTGTGCTCGTGTCGAATGCGTGTCACTTCTTACTAAAGCCTATCCGCATGTGGTTCTCAATGCACGAAATCGGGCACTTTGTTATGTTCTGTCTCCAGTGTCGAATATATGGCAGAAGGGAAATTTTTGTGATATTTTGGAAAACTGACAATGAATATAGGCCGTAAATACTACTCTAAAATATCACAAGAACATATTCTTCCGTGAGTTCTGTATGAGTCAAAGGCTAAGTTCTAAAATAAAATACTCTAAGCAAACGACGAAAAAAACAAGGAGTTTTGAGCAAATTAATCAAATTACAAAGACAAAGATGTGATGAAAAAATCCTATGCTTCATAAGGGGTTTCTATCTCCATCTAAATTCGTAGGACAAACAACAAACTGAAGTGTTTAACATAGTCCATGTCGGTTCCAGTCCCTATTACTCCCATATTCTAAAATGGTACAACAAGAGACGAATGGTCGGAAACCATACGACACTTGACCAGCACTTAACACAGGTCACCCTGAAATTTGGTGGTAACCGTGATGTGCTAACGTTGGCTCGTTCCATTTTATTGAAAAGCCTTTCTGTATTGAATGAATAGTGGCCTACGATGACCTTCATTTAGGCATACACATGCTCATTACAACTGAACTTCACAATAACTTAACAATAAATATCGAACACTTTTTGAGTTAAGTACGCTTCTGGAGGAATAGAGCTCCCTTTCTCATAATGGTAAGCGATGACTAAAAGTGCGAAGTGCTGGGCATTGTCAGTAGCACAGTTGGACCAGTTCAACTTAATCCCCGCTCTTGCATCCCCAAACAGTAAACTACATTAAATGGAGAAATTCTTAGTCCGACTAATAATTCTGAGTGGAGCGGTTTCATAGTGGCTGGATGCTAGCAAGGTACATGCCTCTTGTTCTACTTCTGCTTGGATATATTGGCAAGACATATACGTAGCAGTTATCCTCCTATCCCTCTCCTCTAAATTAACTCTGGAACAACCACCCCGACGAGACCATATGGGCGTGTGTAGCTACCGCAGACTCTCGGTCTGCCGGGCATAAACCAACCAAGACCGCATACGCTACTTCAAGTAGCACACACACACACACACAGAGCCTCTCTTAATGCGACTTGGAGCATTGAATAGGAGATAAATTATTTTATGAGATCAACTTATCGACCGTAGCTTGGATCTCTTCCTAAATAACATAACGGCTTTGTTCTGGATAATATTTCTCAGCCCAAAGCCGGTCGGCCAACCCAGGGATACAACACTGCCGCTTGTCTAATAAAATGGGGAGAAAACACGGTTGTAAGTAATAAAATTGGTGGATGGGAAGGGCCTACCGGAAGAGCGTGTCTGCAACCTATACTGGATTATTGGCTCCGCTGACTCCCCTTGTTCTTTCTCCGCTGTGGACTACATGCCGACGGAAAAGCCGGGAAGAGACCATACACGAAAATCGCGTACGTCTTTAAGAAGATCAGGCGCACAATTTACTTTATGGTCCAAATGTCAACAGGCATAAAGGTTAAAGTGGGTTGAACGAGTTAAATCCCCATCCCTATAATGCGCACAATAGGCAAATACTTGGCTGGGTTAAGTAATATCAGTTATCAAGTAAAATGGCCACGAGTTTCGAGTCGAGATTGTCTTATTAAATATGCACCAGCTATTTAATTCCCTATATACCTAAGGATCATGTAGATAATGAGCTTGATGCGCCGTCGTGATCAGGTTTTGTAGTTCTCGTGACTATGAAAGTGTTCTAACTACCTAGGTTACAGTAGTAGGGCACCGCGCCACTCAGACGACCAACAACATCCCGAATTTTCACCATATATTCTCACATTATAAATCTATCTGATTATGGACTTACCATTCTTTGGTAGTGGAACGGAAAGGAGTGGTACAGTAAAGATATGTCTAGGAAGAGCAGCAAGACAGTCACAAGAACTGTGAAGAGGATGACAAAGAGCATAAAGCGGATTCGGTAGACGTAAGGCAGCGAGAAGATTCCGTAGAGTGCGGTACCCGAGGAGACGAGACAGCCCAAACACACTATTGAGGTTATCTGAAAATTGTCCAAAAAGCTTATCATTAAATTCCATATGATCGCAACGCTACTTGATGGTCCCGTGCTGTGACTGCACAGTTGACCAAGGATTCCACTGTTCTCTACAACCTACAACGTCTACAAATAATCCCTCAACAAGGGTCCTTCAACCCTCCCCCTTTAAAATCCCTCCAGGAATTTTCATGAATGGAGAGATTTTCTAAGATATAGGAAAGGCGGGCAGAACCGGCCTTGGGTGGCAAATATGTACATTTTCAGTTCTCGAATTAAGTATAAACAATCATATGAATGATGCCAGTGGCGACTGGTTTAGATAGATATTACTACGGATCTCGGAAAACATCTCCTACGAAGTTCATTAAAATAGATGGTAAAGTTCATTCATACATCAATATTATCACGAAACTGGCATCCGCAATACACTCCGTTAGTTCATGGAAGAGTTAAGGTGAGATGAACCATAGTGTATGAAACCAGTCCGGAGTCCAGACCACGTGATAAGAGTAAATGCTTATTTCAATGTAATGTAGTCTCAAAGGAACAAACAAAGGATACTTTTTTTGCTAAGTCTTGCAATTCGCGAGTGGAGTCCACTATAATTCCAATTGCCATGGTTTGGTTACCCCTCCCCATTTTGGTTTGACTGTAGGGCCCCTTCTACTTATTCAATTTCAGTCATTACATAGTCTTTGCATGGAACTTAATTT
The DNA here is from genome assembly GCA_009870155.1 of Pseudobourletiella spinata. NCBI lineage: Eukaryota > Metazoa > Arthropoda > Collembola > Symphypleona > Bourletiellidae > Pseudobourletiella > Pseudobourletiella spinata. The sequence goes on along the minus strand of WJFA01000180.1, from coordinate 31,844 downwards.
TGGTCAAACGATTCCAATTAGCCAAGCAATGTACCTTAATCCTCGGTGTCCCAAGAACTTACAACTGTTGAAACTGCTTAGACCCGTTTATGGTTACCATTGAAGTCCATTTAAAGAAACCCCACATCGATACTCGGTTGTAAAATTTGAACAAATATTTGACCCGTTTCAAGGAGTCTTGATCCAAAAATTTACTGAGACACTTTACATTATTTTAAGTCATTCACATGGACATCATCCACCTGGTACGCATTTTATTCATGAGCAGCGTTCGGTTTGTCATTCTGGAACATGCTGCATTTGAGAGACCCTGAGAAGTATAACTTCACACAAACAGGGGAATATATAGGAGAGTTTCTGCGGTTTCAGTACTCAGTGGTGGCTCGCATTACCATATATATGGAGACTACCCTGCTCTGAGCAGTGCAGCTCCTGATGGTTTCACTGCACGACATAGTCACTTACACTTACTCACACAAGAATATACGTACGAATGAACGACCTACTGCAGTGAAACAATTTCAAACGGAATGAGGGCTTGACGGTGAAAATATGTTGAGTGGGTGCGTTCGTGTGCGGAAAACATAAGCCTGTACGTATCGTATTCTGCCTATTGTTGTACCACGAGGGCCCTCAGTCGGATACCCGTTGCCTGACTTTTTATGGCTGCTTCAAATTGGAAATTAATCAATTTGTTCAGAACACCTTCCGACAAATACACATATATGCTTACAAACACACATCAAATTAATGCAGAGAGCCTCTGCTATCTTGTACGGAAAGTATGGGATTGATACTAAAAATTAGAGATGGGCAGTGGCATGCCATGCCTTTCATTCCGAACTCAGCACCGTAGCGTGTGGAAAAATTGCTTGCATGCAAAGCAATACCGCTGACATCATTAGTCATTTTATTCCATGACATACAATTATGAGGTAGTAGTGATAGTGATAGTCCGACATTGGTGGTCTATGGGGGGGGGGCTACCACCGACTGCTACCGGTGCTTCCAGGAATCAGATCCAAATAGCGCATTCATTATAGCTATCCACTATAGCTCAATTAGCGGAGAACGGGCACTCTGGCTGCCAAAATTACCCTGATCATATGGTCTAAATACAACCTGGAACTTGATGAGAATGAAAGATGCATACTTACCAAAAGGATAATTCTGAGTATTCCGATAGGAGTTTTCAAATGATTGGAATCACAATATACGGAGACGGGGCCACCGACGCTTCTTACTTCGGAGTCATCCATCTGTGAACAAATTGAACCCATCACGACAGATTCCAACTTATCTCATAATAGGATTGTCTTTTCCCCTCCCGTCGGCCTATGGCTTCCTAAATCGTATAATAAGCGGCGGAAGGGACTAGGAATACGCCCTGCATTCCCAATTTACGACAGGTGATTTGTCGGTAAAGGAGATCCGAAAGTTTAATGGACCAAAAGTAATTGAAACTCCTTCACAGGCAAAAAATGTGCGGGTTAAACTCTACAGATGAGGAAAACGGAAAATCGGACGGCGGTGGTGTAAGGGCTGACAAAAATAGGAGACGGAGATGGTGGAAGAGGACGAGATAAGTGTATGAAAACGACTTCCACAGCCAGGTGTTTGTATTCCAGGTAAATGAGTATGTGCAGAGAAAGGTAGAGAGAGAGATAGCAAAGGGCACAAGTGAGGGTTTAGATAAAAGGTTTGTATATACGTGTTTTTTCAGCGATAGCGTGAGAGGATCTCATAGCCCAAACCGAACTCACTCTGTTATTGTGGGTGTAAAGTGCGTGAGAATCCCAAGAGTGGACGGAAGTGCGGGAGTCACAGGTCATATTATCATAGGGCAGCCGAGAGACGGAGCCGTCGATTTCGAAGTCTTGCAAGTCATCTGTGTGGACACTGATGGGTTCCAAATCTCGTATTTCATCGAGAAGGGCGTCAATCTCATCCGCAGCGTAGAGGTCCGAGACAGAGTTGATGTACCGGGCGGATGCAGACGCGGAGCCGGATTTCAAAGAAATTTTCTCACTCACACTCAGCTGCTCCGACTTGCTCCAATCTCGAGGAATGCCACACTGCTTGGACGGCATCGTCCACCATCACCATCCCTACTGTAGCCAAGTTTACCTGCTGTCCCTCGCCTCTCAGGTGTCAACTCACAATGTGTGCCCACGGAGTCGAATGTCAATCTCAGAATGGCTTGGATCCCTGCACCAGGGATGGCGGCGGCAACACTACTACTGTTGTTACTACTACCGGTGTTGTTGTTACCACGGCTCCCACTACTACTAACAACCACGGTGCGCTTACTGTCTGGGCTGGCTGATACGTATGGCACTACGACTGCAACTGTGTTCAAACCGGGCTCACACACGACCACTTGGTTCGTCTGCCGCTGATTCTGCTGCCTCTCACAGTCTTCTTCCTCCACTTCGGCTACCTCGTCTTCGTGCTGCTGGATCCGATTCCCGACAACGGCGATAAGGGAGATAGCGACGACCACCAAGAACAACACCAGTAGCGTGTCACTCCAACGTCCAAAATCCGAATGCGTACACAATAAGCTCATCTTTCCACTCCAGAGGGTTCATAATAAACTCCCTCCTTTGATTCTGCCTGAGGCCATAGCTCAATCTGTATGTATGTGCAGCATAAATACACGTACACACCGAGACGCACGGGTTCTTACCCTTGGGACTCCCTTATGGTCTCACCAATGACGTTCCGTACATTTTCCACACGGCTTTACGTAATCAGTACAACTATTTAACCACTCTGCATGTACACGTGAACACACGTACAGGGTAGCAAATACTGTATTTACTTCCGTCCACTTTCCTCCGTCTGCTTCTCCAACTGTTCTACGTAGTTGCACAATGCGAATGTAAAACAAATATTACCCTCACTACTGTACTTACTCTTGCTAGTGAGTGTTTGTGCACAAGGAAATAGTGGTTGGAGTCAGTCTTCGTCCGTACCTCCACTCATTCCTACTCCGTAGCCCCCCCCCGTAAGTCAAGGCGGCGTTTGTATACTTTCACTTTAGTTTCCACCACACCGCCAGCACAACGACGATGAGGAGTGAGCCAACAGTTCTATAATACTATAACCATTTTGTCTACTCCACTGCGAACTTCACAGTTTAACGGTGAAAGGTCCTGGCCGGAGCCACTGCTGCCGACTCTCACTGTTACGACGATGAATTGTCCATGTAAAGCAAATGAATGCATGCTTGCATGCGCGTCTGAGCTGTATACATTCCGGACCTACAATATACTCCGCCAACAACTCAGTTTGATTTTTCCCCACACATGGTCCGTCTCCTACAACTGGCCTTCTCCTTTTCTTTTCTTCTCCCCCCCACACACACACACACTTCTACACATGTACTCATGTATACAGCTCTATATATATATTATATTTATATTCCAATACTGTTCTTACTCTCTTTCACCACGCGCGCCACTACCGACACTGCCTCGGCTATCACCACTGTGTGTGGATATAGTAGTAGCGGAAGAAGCCTGCTGCCTTGGAGTTGCTGTAGTAAGGTAGTAGAGCGTATGTATGTGTGAGTGTGTGTCGGAGGATTTCGACGCAACGCAACTGCCGCAGCACTTTAGGCATACACAATACCCCAACCGAATCCCACCGAGGCGGGGAGGATGGATCGATAACAAAGCTTCGTGTCCCACCGTATTCCACCATTAATATAGGCAGCACTTCATTTCATGTCCCTTTCTCTCTCTCTATCTCTCTCCCTGTCGCTCTTGCTACCACTGTGCCATGTACGACTGGAGGGAATAAAAGCAACGGCCATAATATGATTTTTCCTTCATCTCCCCATGCGTCATGCATAAGCACACGAGCTGGGGCGACGTGTACCGGAGCCTTCTCGCTGACGTCACCTAACTTTCCTTCCAGCCCTCTCCACACTATTGAAATTAGTTCAAATTATATGATCCAGTATTAAAATGCGAAGCAGAAGAGAGGGAGGCGGAGTCCCGCGAGGTGTTTAATAACTCAATATGATGCTGCCTCGTAAAATCGTTTTTCTGTGTCTGTCTCTCAGTACGTACACGGGAATAGCAATGGAGCGTAGCCGGGCCGGTTTAGTGTGTAAGCCGGTGTACACTGGATATTTGGATGGGGTGAAGTTAGTATGCCCAGCTACTTTGTACTGTTGAGCAGGGCCCCATAGTCCTGTCCCCTTCCTAGTATTCCCGCTCGACTCGCTCACTCTCTCTCTCTCTCTCCTCCTTTCCTCTCCTTTTTTATACAGGAGTTAGATCCACATGTATAAATGTTATTTTGTGTTTCAGCACAGACCTTCCTGTTCCAGGCACGGCACTGACGGCACTGGTTTCACAGGATGATATAATGATCACAGGGTTTTGTTGATCTGCCTCCGTACTTCACTACTGAGTATGCATCGAAGACGACAGATTTGTCTAGGTTTTTACGATAGCTAACTCGGTCCCTTGTATTTTGGGGAGTGTAGAGAAATTATGGACAGATGGATACAAAATATAATGATGAGGGAAGGCTGTAAGCTCACGTCATTGGTTACCGTAGGAATCGGAACTGCTTGGATTTAACGTCGGATTGCAGATTAATTGTCTTAATGAATAATCGTTTATGGAAAATTTAGTAGGGAAAGGGAATAGGGGACAAGTAGGGACGTTCAAAGGTGCTCAATAGTGCAAACAGTGTCACAATCTTTGTACTTTGTTTCTTCGCTGATCGGTGATCCATTTTTAACCAGGTGGAGTAGAACGATGGTAGGAATGTAATGTGATGATGCGAGCTAAAAAATCTGTGAAAGCAAAAGTTTGTACTGTAATACGTACGTGTGGGATGTGCATGTGATGCGGTGACGCATCACCTCATCGCATGTGTGTCGCTCGGATGAGTCCCAATTGGAATATGGTCGTACACGTCTGTACATGTGCGAGTCCGTTGTGAGAATGGGAGAAGGCACGGTGCGGTATGTTGTAAATAAAGTCCGTTGAATGTGAAAGTAGTCGAGGGTATAGGGAGATAAAATGGAGTTTAAGGGTTCATTATATGTATCTTACTGTATCCACTACACTGGTGAGGCGACTCCGACTCCCGTGCCCTGCCGTCCCATGGCATGGAACCTATGCGTCTGTCTATGTGTGCGGATATCTCTCCCTAGGCTCTCTTTTATTCCTTATCGTCCTCGGTACAGTCACACAACTTTCAAACCAGTCAGTATACCTGAATTATCCTCCTCTCACTCCATCTCTCTCCCTCTGCATCTCATTCAACTTTATGGCGCGATAAAGTGATGAGCGGTCCCCTAAGATGACGGACGAAGTAACAAGCCATTTCGGTGGGGAATTACGTTGAGGATTCCCCACTGTTTGAAGAACTTGCGGCGTCCATCTTGTGTTTGGCAGACGAAAAGATCCTGAACGCAAATAACTAAAATGACGGTTTTCCACAGAATAACATTGAATGAAAGACGCCAGAGGGACGTTTCGAAGAAGCAGTTAGTGTTATTGCCCTTAATGGGCAATAGAGCTATAGCCTGCAATCACTTTTAGTCTGTCAGAACTAGTTCTGCACCTGTGCTGTGGTTTGCCAGAGTTTCCAGATTGTCCTATAGCATCGTACGATCATCATCCTCCAATCTTATAAAAAGTCTTACTCTGATCTCAGTGCCTATCTATCGCATTGCCATCTGCCGTCCATCTTGTGGCTCACCAGCAAAAAGGCGAATGTATGCTGCCTTCAATTCGGTGCGACTACTGGAGTTGAAAATATCCAAGTAAATGTAATGATTTGCGATCAGCAGTAAATACTAATTACATCAATTGTGACTTGAACTTTTATTGGGGCGACAGTTTACCTCTGCGGAAGTGGTCGCACAAATATCATAAAGCATAGCAGTGACAAAGGAAGCCCAATGTAATATGTATGTTAGCACGTTTCTGAATGCTGTCAACTTCCACTTGAATTGTTTCTCAAATAAAATCTGGACGGTTTTAGTCAGAACAATAATTGGTGGAAGAAAAATCTTTATATTTAAGATTTTTATCAATACTAAATCGCTAAGTTCCAACGAAATGAAAAATTGGAAATGCTTAACATTAGGGTTAGGAAAAGTTCCTGGAGAAACCTGAGAGCTAATTCGTCATTCTCGGATTTCAAGGCCACAAGCAGGCAAGAGCAGTCGAAATACTCATAGAAATTCATGGAGGTCCAAGTTTGATAAACTGGAATAAATCTTTAAATTATATCTGAAAATGTAAGAATTTGTCACGTATCAGTATCAAATAGACTGTGGCTCAAGACATCTTGGCTCGTCACTCTTAGAACAAGCTGGCACAGAATAGTAGGGATATCCACAATAACTGCCTTGTTTTGCCTCTGACTGCTCAGGTTTTATTAGAGGAACAGGAACAAGTCAAGATGAGCAACTTCCAGAAACGTGGTCTATTTTAGTACTGAAAACTTTTTTGTGTCATTTTACTAAATATTAGCTATTTGAGAACTCCTACATACTAGTGTGAAAATCTCATAAATTATCATGAGAGCAACCGTAATCTTGCTCTTCTGGACATCCGTGGCGAGGCTACTCTAGCAGTTATAACTGTGAGTATATGTGATTCGAGACAACCTCGAAGGTTATATTGCATGGAGACGTACTGCGCAACAGATGGTACCAACAGTACTAACTGTTTCATGACGTGAAGACTGTCATAAGAGGAACATTGAACATGTCTGTTGTATGTTTGGACTGACAAAGGTAAAATTCAACGGTTAAATTACAGAAGCAACAAAGTACAAGCAAATCAACGTTGCCGAAAGCACACGTCATTCTTATTACTATCGTTACTTTTACGTTATAATACTGAGGCCAGTAGAGGCATGTACTCTGCATTTCGAAATTCGTTGGACATGTATGTATATATACACATATATCTACGTACATATATATATATATGCGGATGATGCATATTCGAAGATTTTTATTTACTCAATTTAAGGCATACCTTGTATAGAGGAATCACAACATTCAATGTGCAGTCAACTATGCATAGGAAATTCGGTGAGTCTAGTATGTAGTGTATGCGAACGCGAGTGGAAAGGGAAACTCCAATCTCCCTCCAAAAATTATTGTTCCACATACATTCTTGGTTATGACTTACCAGGTTAACGTCATCCTCCATGTCCAATCCACCCGCACATCTTTTCTATTCTTTTACATGGACTAACGAAGAGCATGCTGTACAAACTTACTACAATTGCCTAAAGGGTAGAATGAAGGCTCAATCTCAGGTGGAAAGGAAGGAAAGTATTTCCTGAAATACTCTGCAACGAAATTTTGAAATTGAAAGATGTTGCAGGTGAGGCAGCACACCCATACGAGCGGTACCGTTTGATTGTGAGCACATTAGAGGGTGTTGCTTAACTTTGAACAAAACTGCACAACTTTTTATTCAAAATTGTGAGCGGTGAGTACTAATTTGACGACTTATGGGCGCTGCGGGGTTTTGAAGTGAGTTTCACCGAAACTCCACACCAATCTCTACCATTCTTGAGCTGAAGCAGAGAGATTTGGGCTCGAAAATTCATAATATGCGTGCACCTGATTGCTTAATTACACACGTACCCCTGATTTCTCGAGGGTAGCGTAAGTACGACGAGCTTACATTATATATGCTGTGAAGCGTGCGAGTAATGTAAATTGTGGTTTTTAGCCTCTTTGTTCCTGAAAACAGAACCTACGTACGCAGATTGCGAAGATCAGTGATGCCACTAGCGCTTGAGACGCATCAACCATCAGATCACAACGCGGAACGTATCCGGATAACACAATAGCACCAGCCTCACACTCAATCCGGTGCTGTGCGAAACCCTTTACACCCCCTGTAGAACTGCTGAGAGCACCGAAAGACCCGCAGTAACTTGGCCTTCAGCCTTGACACTGTCAAGTTGGCAATAAAGTGGCTTGGTGGCAGAATAAAATTTTCTTTGTAGACACATCTGTAGATGTTGTACGTTTCTTCTGTATCAGCTGCGTTACTTCCATCTTGACCGTGCCAATCTAAGGTAACTATGTCCGCCGGGATGCAAAATGGTAACTTCAACACTCGGTCATCACTGACTGAGATCGAATGACTCTTAGTGCACTACACGTTTACTATTTCGGGATAGAAACAGTACTCTGACGGTCTCCGGCGGCAATCATAGTCATCCTCTTCCTCGTCGCCATGTATGATTTTGTACGACAAAGTGCAGGCAAAGAAGAATGCGAGAAATTCAATGATGGGAACAACGAGGAGGGCCCATCCAACTACGCCGAATGACAGGTCGCGGTAATCTTCAACAGCCTTGTTCAAGCAGCCCTATATAGGATACATATTCAGGATCCGTGCAGATTTGTCAGTATCGTTTGATCAATCGAGTATGATTGCCCCTCTACAGTCATAGTGCTTAGTCATTATACTGCTGATTACCTCCGTGTAGATCCGCTCAGCTGACTTTGAGGGTCTCCGGAAGTCAACTTGGTCGGTGCACCTATGTTTCATGAATTCGTCTGTGTCTTTCCTGCAGCAGGAGTATGGAACTAAGGGTCGAATGGTGATGCCCTCTTTCTTCGGAATCGTTACATTTTCCCAGTCTTTGTAATCGAAAATACCACAACAGTTGAGCTGAAAGATGTAAAAAGGGCTTAAAGTTGGAGTAAAATTAGAAAGTGACCCACTCAACGTATCGATTAAAGTCTTCCTATTTACTCCATACCTTGTGCTGAATCGTGTCCCAAGCCTTGCGAATTTCCTGAGCTTCAAACGACTCACCCGGGGAGTAGTTGACAAGCCACCGTTTTAGTCCCAGGTGAATCTTCTTACGGACTTCAAACCGACGGATATGAGCAAACTGAAGAGACAGCGCGATTTGAGCAAGCAAGAAGAGACTCATGAGGACTGCGTACTGTAAAGGAAGAAGGAGAAAATTCGAATGGATGCCATCAAATGCGTGGAGTTAACTAGTTTAAATGGGGCCATCTAGCACCAATAACATACCGCCACCACCAAAAAATTGACTTCCTTGATGATACCGCCGCAACCAACCACAGCTACTATTATTGCTACACCTCCAGTGACCCCAAGACTTATCACCATGATGATAATGCTCTGAGGGTACGGATTCTCATCCAGGTGATTGTGGAGGCCTGTCCTCACGTTGTACTCCGCATCCATGGTGAACGCGGCCGTAATCAAACTTGCTCCAAACAGCTACATCAACATAGCATATTCATACAATGCATCAATGTATTCACTGCATGCCATGGATTTGGAACTATTTACAAGGATATTCAATTTTTCTTGCTTACAAGGAAGAGAAGATTAAGAAGAAGGAGCAGAACCTTAATGGAATTCATAGTGCTCTAATGGTTTCGGTGAAGACTACTACAGTCTGGGCGGTGGTGAAATGCTGCAGTAGCAATTTCGGCATTTCTGAAAACGTATTTTGCACTGTGCTTGAACAATATGATTGAAAGGAGGATTTGTTATCACTGCCAGGATGGAATACAGTCGAGGAATCGAAATATTCCTCTTTTGTTAAATGTATGCTTGTCTTGAAGTCTTTCATTCTTTCCCGCAACTGGTGAAGCTTTATTAACTTGAACCAGACAGAGGATGGGTTATGGAAGTGGCTTCCGTACCCACGGAAAACACGTTTCCAAGAAATCACCTCTTATACTCCTTATGCATACACAGTTACACAGAGTCAATCTGGGATCCACGTCACATTCTTTTCCAGCTCCGCGCTGGTAGTAAAATAATATGTTTATATCGATTTGTTCAGCTAGTCCGGGAAAACCGGAGCCGTTCACTCCCCCCCCCTCTCTCTCGCTCGCTAGCTCACTCCCTGCCCATTACAGGAGCAGAACTGGGTCCTTAGTCACGTTTAATTATCAGCAGCATTGACCGAGAGCTATTTACAAACTGAAAGTGGATCAATTTACCCCCAACAATCTACTGGTTGTAAATGACAAGCACGCAGGTTGGGCTTCTTTAAAGGGAAACAACATTAGAGACGCGCTGGTGGGTGAATTGGAGGAATGTTGCTAGGGAGAAGATTTGAGGCAACTGAAGACAAGTTTGTGCGGAACTCTCCTGTTCCTCGCATCACTACTGCCGAAGGGACCACTGAGAGCAAGGCATCTCCGCACCGGCCTAGGCGGCGGGTCTCGTGTACGTATATACACAGAGAGTACCTAACACTTTTGTGATTTCCAGATGTTGCAACCCTGTTCCAACATACTTCAGCATCCGGGAGTGGAGTCAAGTATTCACTTTAGGAAGAGTGCTACTATACTGTTATACAGGCGGGCCATTGCCTACTGAATACAGCTCAGCATCGAGTCACAGCCGGGAAGTTCACATCCTGGACGTAGCATATTCTTCCCTCCTTCGGTAGACCTTGTGAGACCCATCGATTTGGGGTAGCATTATAATTGCTTCTGCCCTAACTCCTATATGCAGTCGTGTGAATGATTGTTTGGGACAAGATAGCTGACTTGACTTCTGCGGATGTCCGAAGTTGCGGCTTCTCTGCGACACATTTCACCCTTATTACTTTTACAGCAAGAGTTCAACTCCCACTGGCTCGTATAGAAAATACCAATCTTTTCAGTTCAGGCGGAGTAGCACCCTAAAGGCTGCATAATTTGCACCTGCTATCATATACATATATCATCATATCATACATCACCTGGTTTAGGAGTAAAGGTAAAAAATTGTCCTATATATAAATATATGACATATATAATGTATAATAAATAATAATATATACAAACATAAACTTAAAAGTTAAAACACCATGTGGTTTTTACCATATCCTCGTATCTCAGTATCTCAGGACAGGAACCGTTGGACCAACAAAAACGAGCATGGTACCAAATTAAATCTTAAAGACCCAGTCTTCGATTGCTGCCCACTTCGTCGATTTGCGACTAGGCGTTCAGGCTCCAGAGAGAAACCAAATATGACATATAACCCTGTATTGTAGGTTTAATACAATTGAAATTTGAAAGAAATTCGGTTTTATGATGATCATCATTTCTAACGTTCATGTATCACTAGAGTTTCAGTTAGTATTTAGATAAATTGTGATTGGGGTGAGGAGCTTTTATCGCAAAATGGAAGGCTTACCTTGCTGACCGCAACGGATCGACTCGGGATTTACAGTGCATGTGACCCTTTACTGCAAAATACTAATCCTAAGTTACTTCGCCCAACTAAAGCCTAAAACTAGGCTTTAGTTGGGCATTTGGACATTTTGGAAACCCAACATATTCAAATTTGAAGTTTCGCTGAAATCGTATCAGGGAAATATAACTTGGGATTTCCCATACGGATTTTAATGCACTTAAGGGTGCTTTTCAAAACTCTTAAATCATACAAACCACTACAGAATCATTAAATACGTAACTTTCGTTTCATGATTGATTATGATAACAGTTCGGAACTATTCGCTTGATTTCTAAAAAATAATCAATGTTTGCTCAAAAATTTTAGTGCAAAAACTTCAAAATTTCTGTTGTTTGAAATTTAAAATTTATACTTTTGAAATTTAAAATTTTGAAAAATTCCATATTTTTATTGATTTTTGGCGTTGGCAAAGACATGAAAAAAGTATATTTTCTATTTTTTTTATTTTCGGGAAGTTTTTCTATACATTTTATAATTTTTAAGATTAGTTTTTCATTGATTATTCGGTATCATCATAATTATGCACTTGATTTCTAAAAGAATTACCTAATTTCCCTACTTCTTTCTTTAACTTAAAGTACTAGGATGAGAAGTCCAGTTGCACAGTCAAATAATAGGGGCTATGGGAGCGAATAAATAAATATGACAACTAGAATTAGGTATCCACTGGGTTGAAGGCAAAGAAAGAATAAATGCGTCTATAGTAAAGCCTGTTTCACATAGAAAACGGGGGCGATTCTGGCTAGAGACAGTGACTAAATCCAGCGACAGCGATCTGGTCAGCTGACGCTGTCGCCACAACTGTCGCAGGCCCTTTCCGCCACCATTTCACAAAAACTAACAAAGCTTCTCAAAATAAATAGCACATTGTCATAAACGATCGACGCCCTGACCCGAAGAAATGACCCGGATTATGCATGAAGCGGTTATGTAGAGCGGGCATTCCTTTACTTGGAAATCCTTAAAAACATCGTCTAAACAGAACCGCCAGCACACAAAGATGAAGTCAGTTTGATGTTGTAGCTCTTATACGTACTGTCAAGATTTTATATTTTTTTTACTCGAAGACGACTTCGAATGTTCATTTAGAGAACCTTTCCAAAATTGACATGTTGTGGTCTCAAGTTTGGAAGCGACTTCGTGATATGAACCAATTTTTCTCGGGCTGCAGTCTTCGAAACCGTCGTAGTTAGCAAAGTATAGTCCAAGCAAAATCTAATCCAATACCTCATATAGGGCTTGTCCGCACATCGCATGTATATTTCACGTCCATTTTCCCTACCTCCCTCCCATCCCTAAATATATAAAAATTAACAGTAGCATCGTATGTACATGGTGACGTTAATGTGGATAGGTAGAGAGGGTTCAAAATTTGACTACTAAAATTTGAAGCAAATGAGGACGAATGCAGAAAGTTTTGGTAGTACTGCAGGGTGCCCGAGCGTTGTCATTTTTCTCTTATGGTTATGGTATGGTACCTGGACGTCTAATCACACATCAATGAAATATGGTGGAAATCTAGACCTGAGTCTTTCAGATTTTGTTTGGTGCCCTGCTATGTTATGGTGCAGCGGTTCCTGAGATATGGGATATGGTAAAAACCAGATGGTGTTTAAACATTACCGTTTATGGGACACTTCTTTGCCTATTACTCCTAAAGCAGGTGGCGCCCGGACTCATGCAATTGGTTTTCGCTTTCGTTTATCACTTCAGCCTTACCAAGCACGGCCAACCCACTGAGGGGGAGGAATACCGACAGTTTCGCAATGGAAGAGCCACTTCAGGAGGCTCGAAATTGGGAGCATTCTTTGATTGCACCTGTTTGGTAATAGATCACCAACCCCTAGCCCCCTTGCACCAATTGAGTCCACACGCGCAAACCAAAAGCCAATCTTTGGCCACTCCGGTCAAAGATTTCGTTCGAATCGTTCTATAATTTCAGGGGTTATTATGCAGACTTTGCGGAATTTTCGGTCGAAGCTCATTGGTCTCACTGACTAGAAAATCAATCCCAGCAACGCTTGAACCCTGCTGTGCATGTAAAAATATTTCGTTTGAATAGGCCCATCCATCCGGCAGTTATCGTGTGGACGGAGATTCCTTCGATAAATGGCTCCGGCATGAATAAATTAAAATGAAAATCTTAAGATCGTACACTTATCCCCTGAAGGAAGACTAAATGAGAGCAGTACCGATCATGTTTGGTCCTATTAGATTTTGGCCTGAAAGACTGCGGTGAAGTATGAAGAAGAGCAGAGTATTTTTCCATCGGGTACACGTTGACGGGAAAAGGACTGTTTCCTGTAATGAGATTCAGGTTCGCTCGCAAAACTGCAATGGGAGCAAAGGTATCATAGGTCAATGACACCAACTTTCCCGAAGTTTTTGTCAGTGTAATTTCCGGCAAATAGATGAAGAAGCTTACATCTATTGGCCGGACCTGCACTTTTCACCTTCGCGAACGATCGTAAATCGAATGCCGAATCATTTCTTTACAGTAACGTGATACGCTCACATCCAAACAATTTAACTTGAATTGAACGAATTATAGGATTCCGGAATTCAAAATACCTACCCTGACCTGATACATTAATGTTATATCAATGAATGTTTTCTATGTACAGATTCCTATTACGGCCACGGTCACTGAGGACATGAAATAAAATTATTATAATACTTTTTATTTGTAGCACATCCGCAAAATGTTCATGTGTGCACCTCCTCCAGCACGAAGTAGCAAAACGGGATACAAATTCTATGATGAAACTTTACAGCGCGAAATTACAAAATTTGAATTTCATGGATGTGAGCCGCGAGCCGCGGAAAAGGACTGAACTTCGAGTATTCGAACCGAAGTTCAACAGTGCTGTCGCAATCTCGATATTCAGCTGGCCAAACAACGGACTTAAGCTACATGTTTAAAATTAGTCAACCCAAGTACGTCTGCTAAGCAACAGTTAATGGCAGTGACTCTGCTGAGAAGTTTTTCTCGAAGTCGTGTTGGCCTTAGTTTTCCTGTGAAGTGGTCTGTTACCTCTCAACAAAATATTTCACAGGTTAGCTAAGTTATAGCAATATCTTTACTTCATAGTTTGATATTAAGAGTAACGTACGCAGCAGATTATAATTTTTATATTCCTGAACAGTGAGAATGGGTGTTGAATGCTCTGTGTTAGTTAAGCATCTAGCATTTTTTCTATAGAACAAATTGGATTTTGTTGCGAGCAATTGAATGCTGAGTGTTCGCGTAAGTGCAAGCAGATTGTACTTTTCTGGGCCCTTAATAATCTTGGCCACGCCATTATGTTGCGACGGTCAGCTAGCACACATAATCTAATTCATCATATGTTGCTTAGGCGCGCGACACAATTTGAAAACACTGCACTGTATAGATAATTTAGTTAAGTTCAGTTAGAGGCTCGCCCCTCGCCGGAAGGTAGCCAGAAAAGCTTAACTAAACCGGGTTTGTTGACGTTTGAATATTGCGGTCGAAATTTGTACATTTTATAATTTTTTTACGTTTATCTATTCACAAGTTATCTGACACTTACAAAATGTAAATAGCTTAGGGAATCTCCGGCTTCTACTTGGAAAATAAACTTAAGTCTTGTCTCGTTTTGTATCTAAAAGAAGATCTCTGCTCCCTACTCCACTTCGATGACCTCAATGGATTCAGTCAAGAAGTTTGAGAACCCTAGTGTTCCGAAGCTATCAGACTATCCAAATAAAGCAATGACAGTTTTGTCATCTGCGAGTAGTAGGATTACTCCACCAGTAATCAAAGGAATGACTAAATTGGACCGTTCTGCATTCAACAAAATGATTGAAATTCCTGTTGTAATCGTCCAAGGGGATAAAGTGGACCAAGTATTTCGTGTCTTGAAGTCTTACTTACTTAAGGTTCCCAAAATCAAGCCCGTTCAAGCGACCGGGGAGGAAACTGTGAGGAGGGTCTACTTGAACCCAGACAAAATCGAAGGAATGAAGCTAGAAGACTTTTTGGATAAACTGAAAGCATCTGTCGATGATCCTTCTCTAATTCAAAGTATTAAACTGGAAAACGTCGACTTCGGGTATGATAATTGGACGTCCGACCAAATTTTAGACTCCGTGCTCCCAGACGCTCAGGAAAAAGTCAGCAGTTTTTCCAAAGTTGGTCACTTGGTTCATCTAAACTTGCGGGATCATCTGCTGGATTACAAGAAAGTAATTGGTGAAGTATTGTTGGACAAAATACCGAATACTAAGTGTGTAGTAAATAAGCTTAATATAATCGATAGCACGTTCCGGAATTTCCAAATGGAAGTACTTGCTGGTGAAGCAGACACGATTGTCTCAGTCAAGCATTCAAAGTGCGACTTTCAATTTGACTTTGCTCATGTTTACTGGAACCCCCGCCTTTCCACAGAACATGAACGAGTTCAGCAATTTTTGAAGAAAGGTGACACGCTGTACGACGTCTTCGCTGGAGTAGGACCATTCGCCGTACCAGCAGGAAAGAAGAAAATTAGAGTACTGGCCAATGATCTGAACCCAGAGTCATTCAAATGGCTTGAGCACAATATCAAGAAAAATAAAGTATCTGAGTATGTTCAAGCCTTTAACATGGATGGTCGAGACTTTATCACATCAGTAGTCAAAGAAGACTTGCGGAAGCAGATCGATTTCAGTAATCTCAATAGCTCTTTTCATGTAACCATGAATTTGCCAGCTATCGCAGTCGAATTTCTCGATGCGTTCTGGAATATTTTATCAGGGAAGTCAGTGGATGCCCTCAAATTAACTATTCATGTGTACTGTTTTGTAAAAGATTCTGAAGATTTTAAAGGTGAAGCATTGAAGTTAACCAAAGAACATTTGCTGTTTGACTTGGAGGATAAATATATTCAGGATGTATTCCATGTTCGAAAAGTTGCTCCCAATAAGGAAATGTTTCGTGTTTCTTTCACGCTACCGGAACAAGTTCTCACGAAAGAAGTTCCAGCTTGCCAGCTCAAAAGTTCTAGAAAGAGAAAACTATCAGATAGTGGTGATACATTTTAGAATAAGTCACAATGGAGTAATAAATTATTTTTTCTTGTAATAACTGGAACATCCTGTAACAATCTAATGTTTTCAAACCCCATTTTGACTATGTAAAGATCCTATGTTACGTTACTAATTTGTCATTCATAGATTCACACTAGATGTTAGTACAACATTTACATCTATGGAACTTTCGTCATATTTTCCCCCTATTACTGCCCTTATGTTTAGTTTGAGGTTACAGATATGCTCTGTCAATATTCTATATGAGTGCTTCTCCACACTGTGTGCTACTTCCATCAGTTCTGTCAGTAGCAGCCCTTTTGCTATTAATAAAGTTCCATGCTTCATCTTGTTAGATGCCCACGTTATGTGACGAGAAAGTGTTCGATTTTTGTTTTCTTCAACTGGTTTTGAATTGCCAGTCGTGGCTATTTTTAGTTGATTGAGCAGTCTGCTGAATAAATAATAGGGTGAGTTGGAGCGCTGCAGGGGTTCAATTATTGGGTAAGCGGAAAGTGTTTCCTCCCTTGTCCGACCCCATCTGATCCTACCACAAAGTTTTTGTTCTTTCGTAGCAATCAATTTAACATGGAGGACTAACATAGATGAAGTAACAATAAATTTTAATTAAGATCTAATTAAGAGCGCCTCTCGGTCCTGGACGTCTGTGACCACGCAGGGAAAATCAGTGGGTGGAGGCCCCACGGCTTGTAAGACTAGTGGAAGTAATACACGGAATTGTGAAAGTAAAACAGTCCCCAGCCTTCATTTTCTTATGAATGAGGTTAGATGAAAGCCTATCAAGTGTTTGTAAATTATTGATAATTTAATCTGCCGCCTCCGTGATCCATGAATTCAGGCTCTCTCACAGTGAGTCGTAATCTCTAATCTCACCATACTCGTCCTCCCATTCAGCCCGCTAGCTACTCTTCTCTCAGTCTTCCCGGCCACCTCGTTTGCTCCCACATGGTTTGGGACCAGTCAAGTGTGAACTCTGTCAGTAGTGCTGTAACAAGTTAAACACCGGCTTGCCACAGAGGAAAAGTCATAACTGAACTCTAGTTGGAAAGGGATGGCGAGGCCGTTGTCTCCTCCGTCTCCGGCATACTAGTGTGTGCCACTTACGTCCTTTTCGAGGCGGGTTAATCTGAACTTGCTATACGTCAGTGGGGAATCTTGTAAATGTAGTTTGTAGTGAGTAGCGAGTATGTAGTTTCCGACAGAGTCTCATCCTCTTAAGTCATTCATTATTACGCTGCATCCTTACCCGAGGGTTGAGTGGTCATTTGAAAATGTGTACCCGCGGAATTAATATTTAACTAATGAAGCGCTGTGCACTTTCTCCAGAGTTTCCAAAAAAATATTCGAACGTCAGCATGGCCAGAAATCATTTCGAACCGTCTGAGGATCGGGGGAAGAAAAGGGCTCACCTACCCCTGCGTTTAGTAGTTATAAATCAATGTCAGCTGATTTTTTAGAAGGAAAAAGATTTCTAAAAGCTATCGGGGCTGTATGTGTATATTTTGCTTGTGGAATGGGCGATTGAATCAGCTTTTATAATTTTGCCCGTATGCAATGCTACAGCATGAGCATGGGAGTATTAGTACTCGCTGGAGTAGACCTCTGTGCAATATTCTCTGTCCCTCTCCATCTTGGTGTCATTGCTCACTGCGGATCCTGCACCGCATGTTGTTCCCAGTGTGCGAACGAGGGGCCACCCAGAGCGAGAAATCGATGGTAGAGTGTTGTACAAGTGTTGAGTATAGTTGTAGTACTCTGTGTAGTAATTAGTTCAATCTATTTGGGCAGGAAGGAGGGGGAAATAGCTGAAAATAATTATCTCTTTCTTGTGCAGAACTTGAGACTGAGGCTGATGACAGGAATGATGATGAATAAAGAAGGAGATGGAGAAGCATCGTCTTCAAAGGCTCGCTCAGAGAAGACGGCAGGGCTGATTATAATTGGGGATGAGATACTGAAGGGTCAAGTAGTAGACACGAATTCACAGTACCTCACTAGGCGTCTCTACTCGTTCGGAGTCAAAGTATCACGGATCTCGGTCATAGGGGACACGGTTAACGAAATAGCGCAAGAAGTGAGGATGTTCTCGGAGTTGTTTGACTATGTAATCACGACAGGTGGGATCGGACCCACGCACGACGACTTGACATACCTCGGGGTGGCCCGAGCATTCGAGAACGAGGTGGCCGTGAACAGTGAAATGGTACAGATGATAGACAAATGGTTAGGGCACAGGGGGTACTCCCAAGAAGTTGTGAGGCGAATGGCAACGATGCCGACTAGTGCGAGGCTCATGTTTGACCCGAACGAGCCCAGCCCGCTCTCCAGCTTCCCCATCGTTATCGTTCGTAATGTGTACGTTTTCCCTGGGGTTCCCAAGTTTCTTGAGGCCATGTTTCCTCGGTTGGACAACCTCCTCAAGGCTGCCGGCTCCAAGTTTCACACGAGTCAAATCTTTGTGGACAGAGACGAACTCTCTATCACACCCCAGATAGACCAGGCAGTTGACAAGTTCAAAGATACGGTCGTTTTTGGCTCTTATCCAGTCGTGGACAATCTGTACTTTTCAACCAGGCTCACCATGGAGTCCACCGTACCGGGTCAGGTTGAGGCTGCGGGTCATTTCTTGAAGGAGGTCCTCCCTGAGAATAGTATCATTGAGTATGACCCCAACCCGCTGGCACAGGGGGCGGAAAAAGTCTACCGCATTGTTCAAGACCCCAGTAACAATCTCCATGCTGCAGTGTCCAAAGCCGTCCAGGTCAGCTCCAGCTGTTAATCTTGCGTGCTAGGGCTCGAGTTCGTGATCATGTTTTAAATTTTGTAAAAATGTTTTCCCCACATTTTACGATAGGTTATCGAGGAGGCCCTCACGAGATATGGCCCGGAGAAACTCTGCATTTGCTTCAATGGTGGGAAGGACTGCACGGCCTTGCTGCACCTCTTCTACGCAGTGGTGCAGAAGCATGTCCCTGAGAGAGCCAATAGTCTACATTCTCTTTGTATCCGGATCGAGGATCCCTTCCCGGAGATGGAGGCCTTCATTGTGGAAACGTCCAAGAGGTTCGTCCTCTCCTTTTGTGTTAGTAGCATTCCAGGCGAAGAAAAATGCGTGGTGCATAAGGTCCGGATTAGGACTCCATTCTAGTTTATGCCCTCTGTGCACTCTCATGAGGTGTATGTATACTTTTATCCGAGGCGTGGTATTCCAATTACAAATTCTGATTTTTTATGACCCTGTAGGTATTGTCTCAATTTATGGACGTACAACGGACCCATTCAGGCGGGTTTACGATCCGCTCTGGCGGAACACCCGGAAATTCAGGCCGTTTTGATGGGCACCCGTCGGTCTGATCCGAGCGGTCAAAACCTCGGTTATTTTGAGGTAATTACTGATCCCTGGTTTATAGGCCTGACTCCTCATCCCTTGCGATCCTGTCGTTGGGAATACTGTATGAAAACATGTGTATGTGTCTGTGGATTCCCTCGGTTTTATACTTTGAAAATCCATTTAAATAGTTGATCTTAGACATGGGCAGGAGGAAGTATTCATCTACTCTCAGTTGCTGATCGGACCGTTGAACTTGTAAGGATGATAAATTAATTTGTTTGTCTGGTGTTCTATGTACAGATGACTGACAGCACATGGCCGCAGGTCATGCGGGTCTCCCCACTGCTGGACTGGTCATACACTGAGCTGTGGCAGTTCCTCCGCTCGCTCTCCCTCCCCTACTGTTCCCTGTACAACCGCGGGTGAGTTCTTTTTTACACTCCGTCCGCTCTTGTTCACTTCCACACAGACAAACCCCACCTCGCCATAAAACGGAGACAATGTCATACTTGGTCTCCGTCGAACTCCTTTCCTTACAGTGTATATGTATTTGTACATAAGAGTGTGTCTATATTTTATGTGCGAGCCAACTCATGGATTAAAGTCGATGCTAACCCCGCATATATGCACTTTTGTCACTCATGTTTGTGTGTCTACGGAGTATTAACCTTGTGGAGAAAACCAGTCCGGGTTTTTTTACACGAATTTTAGTATGAAGAGTATAAAAAGCCCTTTGTGTATCTATCCTATGTCTCGCTGAGTGGAGACATAAAAGGTTCTTGATTGCCCTCTCTCCCTGAACAAAGGAGTCTGATCGATGCTCCGAATTGCCGCAGCAGAAACGGTCACAGCCCCTAAGGTGGACATTCATAAGGGGGTTCCATATGGGCCTGAGGTGACGACCGCAGTTGCCTTCATTACTTTTGCATCGTTCTTCGGAATGACATTGAGCAGGTTGGATAAAAACATAACATTGACCCACAGACTCTGGGTCCAGCGGTGGAGCGGAGCGGGAGGGTAATGTATGGACTACAAGTGTTTACAAGCCATCCAGGTGGCAGCCAGCCGATGTCCTGGAATTTCAAATTTATCTCATTCATCCTGAGTCGTGGTGAAACTGTAGGACTCCAGTATATCCTCCCAAAACTATCCGCCGTAACAAAGGAACAGAATTGACTGTCAGCCCATGTAACCTCAATCGGCAACTGTTAGGATCCCCGAAATGTGTGGAAAGATTAGCACTGTGGTCATGTAACGGCGACGTTGTTTCAAGAGCCTGTAAGATGTAGGAGTTGACTCCCCTATGTGTCTCCATCTCGATTAATACGGTCGTAACTGGTTCCGGTGTTCGTACTTTTAATTGAGGTCAGAGGGCTAGCCTCCTCTTTTGTTTATCCAATACATGACGAAGGCCAGGGCTCCTTTATTTCACTGTGGTAGTGGAATTTGGTTGAAAATGAAAAATACTCCAAGAGAAATGCCTTCGGAATGGTGGGGAAGGTGGGACTCGGAGTCAAATAATGGGGTCGGGAGGGTGTTTCATGGAACTGCGTGGATGGGAGCTCTCTTGGGTGTACCCGGAAGGGCGAACATGTCACGATGTACTTTGGGGGAAGCAATAGTGCAGAACTCTGGTGGAGGATATACTATGATACAAGTGTGCAAAATCGACATGGAGAGATAGTCGGCGAGGGGAAAAGGTCAGACTTTTTGTAATTCTCTGTACGCCTTTGAGTCTTGCCTTGTCGTCCTTGCTGGTCATAGTGAATCCGGTGGTTGTTAGTTTCAATCCAGGAAATCATGTAGCACATTCCCGGCCTCTGTGGCATTGCTCAACACCCCCGCTGCAGCTGGTTTTCTACTTATATACGTGACAGACATTGAGCCGTCGAGGAACGCGGTGTCCCATCCCTCTTACTATGGTGCAGCATTCACGAACCACCTTGTACAACCCTCAAAGATTTCTCCTTCACTTTCCCCCCTCGCAAATAACTTGTCTGTAGAGCATGGAGGGAACATCATGACTTCGACAGTGCTGTGTTCCCTCAGTGACAGTATGTGTCTGAGTTCAGGCCCATCATTCAGACTCTGACGCGGAAGGAGAGTTGAGGCGAGGGAAAGGTTCGGGGGCTTTAAACACTTATAGCCATGCACATATGTATGCTCTCTATGTATGTTTGAGGATCAAAATTAAATTGGGTTTTATCACCCCCGTATTTTACTGGCTGGGGGTTCACACGGAGTCCTATATGGCATTGATAGAGTCATGTAGCTTATAACTTGTCTGTAGAGCATGGAGGGAACATCATGACTTCGACAGTGCTGTGTTCCCTCAGTGACAGTATGTGTCTGAGTTCAGGCCCATCATTCAGACTATGACGCGGAAGGAGAGTCGAGGCGAGGGAGGGGTTCGGGGGCTTTAAACACTTATAGACATACACATATGTATGCTCTCTATGTATGTTTGAGGATCAAAATTAAATTGGGTTTTATCACCCCCGTATTTTACTGGCTGGGGGTTCACACGGAGTCCTATATGCATTGATAGAGTCATGTAGCTACAAAACTATTATCTCCTTCTCGAATTTATGACCGCGCTCAACCTTATTGCATTTTGCATTGAATTTGTTTCGTCTTCTTCTACTGCTGCTAGGGATGGGAGAATATCGATCTCGACCGTGTGTCAAAATAACGGTTGTATCGAAGGATATATCTCAATTAGCGTCGATTATCGAATATCGACACGAAATTTTAATTGAAGAAATGTGGAGTAATTTTTTAGCTCGTCATACCAGAAGAGCCTTATTCTTCAATATTTTGAGGTCAAACCGTTTAAAAATGTTGCGGATGTGAGTCCAGAGAGGTTTCTCAAATCCTCGACTTTGAGTGCGACAAAGGAGAAAATAGACCGTTTCCTGGTTAGCCCGAATATTGAGATTAAATTCTTACAACTAGTTAGTCAATTTTCTTGATTTTTTTAATATAACTTGGGATGGGATAAGGTATGAGCATGTATGTAAAAGGACAGTGGTTGATGTTTTTTCCACCTGTTCAAACACACTGGAGTGTCGATCGATAATTACTATTATTCGTCAAGAATATTGACTGGATTGATCCTCTGAAAACATCGGTTTTCATCGATAATCGAGTTGTCGGATATCGGCACTCCCATCCCTAACTACTACTACTACTATGAAACTCCTGAGGAGGGCGCTTTACTTGAGAGTGCATGTCTGGATATTGCCACCAATGTGGCACCTCTCCACAACTGTCCATGTGTCAAACACTCGAGAAGTATGCTGCTGAATTGTGAAATAAACTTCTACTACTACTACTTTCCACTTCATCTGCCGTTTCTTTTTTGCTGATGACGGTGAGGGCATTTTAGTGATGAGGAACTGTTTTGCATCTGCTCACTATTCACTTTGGCACTAGCTGTGAGCCATTATTGTCAGGTTGAAGTGGGACGCACGAAGGGACGCATATTTTCACGGGCGGTGTGACGTGCGGCGGCTGGGCAGAGTGACTGTTTTACTCTTGCTGGAATGCAGTACGTGGGGCACATTGTTCCCACAATAGCACAGCATGGTCTCAATGACTACGAGGGAAATGGCATGAGGAGTGGAGCAAAATACGAACTACGATGCTAATGTTCCAGGGAACTGCACCACCATCACCACCGCCAACGCCGCTAGGAATATGTTGGCATAGTCGCACGACACACGCAATTAACGATCAAATTGAGCTTGTGATTTTGGACGTGGGAGACGTACTGGTCCGAATGAAATTAACCTTCAGAAGAGTACAACAGTCGACTGAAAACTATTAAGTATGGCCCGAGTCAAAGCTTGCAGGCCCCGTTGATCTGATAGGGAAGGAAAACTTTGGGAGAGAAAGCTCCGAGGTGGAGGAGGATGGAATGAATATATAAGAAAACCACGGTGGAATGGAGTGCGGTGGGACGCGGGATAGAGGGTTACAGAAAATATGTTGCTGTGGTCCACTCCGTGGTTTTTATAGGCCTCCCCCGGAATGTATGTTAGCCATGGCCGGTTTTAATTCCATTCTCCACCGCCATCCATCCACCCTGTCTAACTGTCATCGACCAATGTGGAAGGTAGCATTTAAAAATTATCGACCGCTCCTTCTCCGCCCGCACTTATTTGAGGCGTGTGGACAGGTAAATGATCCAAGGAGCTGGCACTAAATTGTGGGGGCATAGCCGTGCAGTTGCTTTTCTCTCAGAACCTTTCACAGCTATTCCGCTTTTCTGAATGGGACAGAGAAGGAGGGCCAAAATTCGGGAAACCCGATATGCCCGACGACGGGGTAACGTTTACCTGCATTACCTTAAGGGTGATGACAACCCTACCACTCCAGTGGCCATGTAATTAGTATTTGAAGGATTCGGAGAGAGATTGCTTTTCCAAACTAACTTATACACACTATCGGTTGGAAGTTGGCAAGGTCATATTAGTGGGAGTCCAGGTGGAGGAGCTGCACTTCTCTATTTATCCGTGTTTGAATCTGCGCGGATTTTTTGTCAATCTAAGATGAATACAGTGGAAGGCAATAATTTTGTTCACTGAAGCGGATGAAAAGTGGTTGCGAATTAGGTATAATAAATTCAAGTTTTTAAAAACATCTTTGGCTCAAATGGCAAGTTTTAGCGCGGACGGACCATTTGGGAATGTAGGGAATCAAAGCGTACATCGGCTGGGACTTCTATGGAAAGGTGCTCAGTCATTCCCGAAGGATTCAGAAAGATTCTTATGGTATGAAAGCCACTGATGGTTTTTTCACCAGCAATACACTAGTCTCCTTATTGACATAGCCCAAGTGCTTCAGACTTTTGGTTCGAAAACAAAGTATGGCACATCATCCTGGGGCACCCTGTATTCTCCCCGGCATTCTACTATTCTACTGAGAATTCGAGACTCCGGACACCGGAGCGTCCATTGTGATGAGTGTGTGTTGAATATTATATGCTTCCTACCATCTATGCTCACGACATATCGTAATCCTGTGAGAGTTGTTCCGTTACCAGGGTGGGACGAACAGCAAATAATGGAATGAAATGGAATGGATTTTTAGATAAAATCTCAAGGGCCCGTCCGCGTTCGGAAGAGGAAGCAGTGGGCTGGAATTTGGATTTCACCAATGACCGTGTGTGCGGGGACGGGAGTTGTTCAGTTGTTCCACCGAACTTGATTTTCCCACAATGGTTTTTGTTTTGGGGCGATTTATTTGGGAGCGATTGGGACGCAGGAGGGGAGTAGTACAACCGAGACTGGAAAAAGCGCGTCGGGATTTCGTGAAAACGGCCAGTTTCCCCTTTGATTTAAGCCGTGAGGAGGAAGCTATTTATTGGGTTGACAGGACGTGGTAGGAGCGGGTGGACTGTTGCTGTCACATTTATTATTGTGTATACACGTTCATGACTCTACCTTGTGTTTATATAAGACAGGGTCGAGTACGAGGGTTTCCTTGTAGCCACTACTGCAGAAAATTTCGGTAGATATGTGGGTGTGATCTTCACCAACCTGGAAGTGGCACGCTGTCTGTCCTAGCTCAAGGGATTAGGGAGTACTTGGCGTGAAAAACGACTTAAAAACGTATTTTTCACTGAATCGAATGATGGATTATTCCTGTCATTCGAGTGGGAATTGAAAATAACAACTATTCTTATTTTTATTTCATGCGTATGACCAAATTATTCACATTTATTGGCTCTGTATTAGCTCACTTTATACTCATTCGAGACCAGTCGGCGTTCAACATTACAGCTCGTCGTGCAAGGACCTCGTTTAACATTGGACTGAGTGAGACAGACTGATAATGATTAGAATATATTTTGTGAGTATCTCTTCTAGTAAGTATTTTGTGGTAGTATTTTTTAATACTTTGTGAAAAATTTGCTGCAACAAGAGAACTTTTATGCGGGAAAACTTTTGGACACTTATGTAAAAAGTATTAAAGGTATCTTGAGCGTAATGTTGGAATAATTAATACCCTCCAACACATAATCCTTTTAGCTTTTTAGACATTCGGCTCCAACTTCATTATTCAATAATAATAACACTTCCAGTAACTGTACTATTGCTATTGTTCACTGAGTTGGGAGTCTGTGCTTTAGAGTGTTCTGCGCGACCTCTGTAAGAGTGCACATTGATCGGCACTAAAAACCATATAGTAATTCCCGTTTGTCTCAAACTTGAATTGGCAGTTGGAACATAAAAAGGTATGCCAAATCGGCGGATATGTGACTCCGAATAAGGTATCATGTGATACTTTACCTGTACTTTACCTCCTGCTGGAATAATTTACTCATAAAATAGTTGTTTCTTTGTATTTCTAACGGTTTCGATCATATGCAGGTAAAGTTCGCAGTAGCATATCTATGCAGCTGCTCGTCCTGTGAACCCGTTCTAGCCGGAAAAACTCGTGTTCAAGGTTCGGTGACATCTCATCTCAGCCCGGTATAATGACATATGGGTCTTGGAAATTAACGGATTGGGATAATCTTGAATCATGTTGTATCTTCGGATTTGCCTTGCTTACTGCTCTCACGTGGGAAAGAACCCCTGGATTTCAACGTGATGGCAGCAGTGAACTAATGCATTGCGCGTGTCCAGCTGCTCTCCCTGCACTCCATCCGCTCCTAGCTCTCAAGCCATGTTGTAGGTCATTTTTAAATTTTAAAGAGTTCTTCGCAAAAAGTGTAAAACGCGCCGTGAAGGCTTCCTCCTAGCGTGGGCTTCGAATGTGCTGGATTGCCAACTAACACATTCGCACATTTGTCTTTGATGAGAAGGTTTCCACGAGAAAATGACTATGGTGGTAATTAGCCTGTGTTCCCTGTGTGTAAGGTAGTAACCATTGCGACGACGAGCCCCTAACTAATTCCTGTAAACTGACCTTGGAGCTAAACCTGATTGATTGGGGGGATGTTCTACCCGGCTATGTGGAATATGTGATTGCTATATTAATGCTATACCATGCCAGGGCACTGCGGGTAGTGGTTCTCCATTATAGTACTGGATACTAGATGTATGCTGACCATATGAGGGAGTCTGACCTAGTTCTATAAGAGTATAAGACACGGGGTGATGATGATGACGACGATGACAGTGGCAATGGATTTCCATGGGGTAGGAACGCCAGGTCGTCACATAATGTATGTAAGTCTGTGCATAATTATTGATTCAGTAATGGGCCTGGAACGGACCTTTGTTTCTTCGACAAGCCGACGCGTTCGCAGTGGTGGATCTGACCTTTGTGTTTGCATATCACATGGTGGAAAATCAGGCGTTTAGCCCGTTCTTCCGGAGTGCTCCTGATGCACGGGGAACCTCCCAAAGGATTTGAGCTGCTGTGAACGTGATAGGATATATTATGTGAATCCGAAGGTACAATGCTCCAATTATGTTTGGATGTAGTAACTATGAGCGGAGGTTTTTCCTGAGCAAATCTGGAACACACGGATGGGAAGAGCGGAACGTTGTGAGGGCTGTGATGCTGAGCCGAAGTCGAACTTTCGGACGTCCTTCCAGTAGCAGAACGCACAGGAGGGCGTATTTCCAATGGGGAAATGATGGTATTTGCCCGGGTAATATGGCTTCCAGGTGTTTCCGTACTTATGACCTTTACGTTGAATGTAACTGGGCAGGAATCTCCAGTGCATCACCCGGTGGTGAGGCCTTTCTAGACTCTAGAGCCTACAACCCTGTACGGGCCTAAGCATTTTCAGGGAAGGCAAGGTGGGAGGAATGTGAATCAATCCCCCTAACCTTTTCCTGGTAGGGGAACACTCAGCCAGAGATAGATAATTTCCCTGCAGCGGGTGAATTGTTACCGTGTCATCAATGTCTCTGACTGATTTGGGAGTTACTCCTAAAGACATGGTGGGAGCTTGTTTGGATGTGTAGATGTGTGTGCGTGTGTAACATGAAGCATTTATGGCCAGTCGGTACGGAGATAGGATGCACTCAGTAAGGTATAGTTCCGAATCATGTTCGCCGGTTGCTTCGGGATGATCATAATGATCGTTCCTGGGGACTGTACTTGTGAATGATCCTGGGAGGAGGAAAGGACGGTGCCTTCAGCACTACTGTAGGGCAGCTAGCGTGATACGAGTGTTGGTGGGTGATGATTGCATGTCAGGAAGCTTTTAAGCAAGGCAGTTCGTTTTCCTATTTAAAAAATATATTACAGAGGTTCGTCCCGGCGCGGTGCATGATGAGCGGGAATAAATCCAGGTCTCGTGGTAGCGTCCGTCCCCGTCACCAGCCAATATCCTCTTGCGACTAGAATGGCTAAAAGTATACATGTTCTTATATGGGGAGGGCATCGTCGGGCATTGATGATTTGTTTGACCTCTAATAGCCCCTTTATTTCCCATGCATCAGACACATTTATGGGGAATAGGATGCAAGCATTTATTATAATTGCTATACTGCCCCATTTGCTTTCTTCGTTAATATTTACAATGATTATTTCTTGTGTAAATCCCTCTCACTGTTTGAGATGTAGGAGGGGGGGGCGGTGTTTCGTGAAGATGGCTCAAAGGAAGTTGTTGTAGTAGTAACTGTGTGCCGCTGTCCGCTCTATTTGATTGAGGGAAATCCAGTTAAGTTTCTCCAGATTATTTCAGAGTAATATGTGAATGGCTGATGAGACGAAGTGAATGGAGTGTGAAGTGACAAATGGGTGTGAGGAGAATGTCTATGTTTCCTCATTTTATTGGCTCATCATGGGCCCATGCACGGTGGAGCAGCGAGGTAATCTTGCATTCAAGGTCCACAAAATCATTTCCCACTGCATGGGTATGGTCACGTTGTTTATGTACAGCAGCGTGAGGGTTCGCCGTAGCTATGGGAACGTCACGAGTCCATTCTACCCACTGCGGGGATACCTAGGATTTGGGTTTCTGGATCATAATCCTCGTAAAAATTGCATTTCTACCTTATGGTCCCTTCCGAATCCCTCGTGTTAATTCCTTCGCTCGGATTTGAATGACACAAAATTACCGATGGAATAGGGACACTTATCAGGAAGTGTAAATATATCGTTTAGTCGGGCGGGGGCGTCTCTGTCAACCTCATCATCATCCTCATGGTTCTGTGCATGTAGTAAGTTCCACTCCTCGAAACTTCCCTTTAAAAATCATAGACTCTCAGTCTCTGCCACCAACAGTCGCCACAGCTGTGTAACTGACTGAAGCAGTGGCGTTCCAATGACAGTGAGACGTAATATAATTACTCCTCGAATCATTTTGAAGTGACAGGATGGGAATTAGAGAAGGGGAAGGCCGAAGGGGCCTCATACTCACTAACATTTCCAGTGTGGCTCTAGACTTTGGCTACCAGCTCATCCTAATGTTTGAGCATGTAATAGCTTGATGTAGGGTTAAAAGCCCTGTTGTGGCTGCGGCTTCCAAATCAACAGCGGTCACAAGGCTTTTAAGGTGCGGAACCGATCCATTTAACTTCCCTCTCCATCACTTTTAGTTTCCATGAAGGGTGCACTGATGCTGCAGTGTTTCTCCCCATATATTCACAACTTGAGGGTATACAATATTTTTTTGCGGTTGAGCCACCGGAGGACTGAAAGATTCACCTTTGTTGGAGGACTGTCATTTCTGTCCAGGCGCTGAAGACCTTGAAAGGTCGTTCGTGCTGAATTAAATGGGATAAATGGTGTGGAAGTTTTCAAAAATTTTCCAATAGTTCTCCGGTGGTAATTCTCCTCATCTACTAGTAGTACTTTTGGAAATAGGATTTTCTAGCTGTACTACACGTCCCTAGTGGGCGGCGATAATGCTACGTAACATTACGTGTGTGTTATGAGTATGTGTGTGTGTAGAGAGAGATCCATACGTTCGGAAACACCCAACTGTGCAGTACCACACTTTTGGACCCACAATTTTTATTTGCAATTGAACTAATAGCTTGGGAAACATATATGCATACATATAGAAGTACACGCGCATACCCGTCCACATAAATTCATTTCACACGTAGCATGACACATACTATATGATCCGCAGGCAGGCATCAAGGTCAATTCTGCTTACGTCGCACAAGCCTTATTTCTTACGGCGGCTTTAACCATAGACCCATTTAAAAGTCAGCTCTTCCACTCTTCTGAGGAACAATGAGACGAGATAGACACATGGTGAAAGGTAGGCTGAGTTGGATAAAGAATTATGAGCTGAAATTGTTTAAGGTAAGTAAGTGGGTTAAATTGAACATGAACATGTCTGAAGGTGGGGTGCCTGGGTAAATGTACTTAAGCTATATATATGGGATGGCTGACGTAGTCTTTTCATCTGCATATTTAAACCTATGCTATTTCGATAGGAAAGGATGAAAAGAAAGGAAAAATGTTGAAGCGGCAGAGGAAGAGAGGGGAAGAGAAGTGTTTGTCAAGGCGGTGGGCTCATTGGGGAAGGAAGCTAAATAGCTCATGTACGTGCGTGCGTGTGTGTGTGTGTGTGTCTGAAAGTGTCTTGAAATTGTGGCAAGTGTGTGTGCGTGTGTGTGCACCTGTGTGTGAAAAGTTGGCGGGTTAGTAATGTTGTGGTTGTTTTCGGAGAGTTCATGTAAAGCGGTGAAGGATTCGGGGGAAATTGAGCGATTTACTACACACACCCGCACATAAAGCCACTCTCTATGTGCCCCTCTGCTTCCCCTGTTCCATGTTTCCACCCGGCATTCCCTCTCGCCTCCGTCTGTTATCATGAGGACGACAAGTACTGGAAGGAGGAACAGCAGCACGAGTTGTTAGATAGGCTGCTACTGCATGGAAGCATGGGACCAGGTTGGAAAGGATAGAGGCGGCGGTGGTGATGGGGCTGTAGTGTGGAAGTGACTGACTGACTGACTCATAGTGTAGCTCACTCTCGCCCCGTTCTGGAATATGTTGTTCCCTACAGCCTAGTATACTAGGTTTGCCGTGAGGGTAGAAGAATATCAGCGGATCCCGTGGCTCTACAATACGTCAGGAGTGGGTTTTCCAAACACACCTACGTACGTACACACATACACACACACACACACACACACACACACATCCACACCAGACACTCCTTCCAGCAAAGGTACAAAGGAGTGAAGTGAGGGAACAGAGCATGAAAGTACGGCATGGTTGACTCGGGCAGTTTCTCTGGTCGGTACACGTCTGCTGCTACTAATACTACTACTACTACTACGACCTCCACTACGAAATTGCCAAAGGAACATTTCCTCTGAGTTTTCGGAGCTGGTTGGTGATTCAGTCAGGTGAAAACTGAACGGTCGTGCTCCCACTGACATTTCCATTCCTGGTCTTTTTATTTCATTCTCTCCCACTCTCGCCCCCTCCCCCATGAGTGACTGCCGAGGAATGGGGAATGAGGGAAGATTGCGGTGGGTGAACATATGAGAAAAATTCTACTTGAAATCTTCTCACCTTTACGGCATCCGCCTCATTTCGGCGGAATCATAATATAAGAATAATAGTGGAATAGCTCATGGTGGAAAATCAGTTGGTAACACAGTGGGATCTGCATACTCCCCCCGTCAGTCGTCATCATCTGTACCCCACGGACATCCAGGCCCACTACTCATTTTCCCTCCTAGAGGGGAAAATCATGTGAAGGATAGGTGAGAACTTTTGTGGTCGGAGCGGCAGCGGCAGTGTAGAAGTGACAGTGGAAACATGTGCCCTGCTCCACCTCCCCATCCTCCTCCTCCTCCTCCTCTTCTTCGTCTTCTTCTCCAAAGGCAAATGCCATGAGGGTATCTATCAGTCTCTGCGGCCTTGCAGAAGTTGACGGAATCAGTGAGGGAAGTGGAAACGTGATTTATCTCGTGCTACTTCGCATCATCTTAGTTTTTAAGTGTCTTCTGTGTGTCTTTCACTACTACTCCCTCTTGTTCCCATTATTGTGAACCATTCGGAAAGGACTGAAAAAAAAGATTTCTCCTCACAAGTGAATTTGACACAAGGATGTTTTCGGAGTGAGAACCTACTTGGAGCTCACGAGTACACTCTTACCATAATATAGTAAATAAAAAACAAATACTATAGAATACAGCTCGATTCTGTGTGAACAAAATATCCTCTGGATGCATGCGAGATGATGTACATGCATATGCAGACGGAGAGAAGATTTTGAGTGAAAGATTTGCTGGAAATAATTGGCCTGGCATTCATGACTGAGTGTGTGT
>WJFA01000179.1:0-57813 GCA_009870155.1 Pseudobourletiella spinata | reverse complement strand
ACACACACACACACACACACACACACACACACACACACAGGGGCAGGGAATCCTGTAGTATCACACACAGTCATTCACAGGATTACGTACTTACATGCATATTTCCAAGTGTTGTCTTTCACCTGCTTCAGCGCGTATCCAGCATAATGATTATACTTACAATAAGTCAGAAAATGAACGTCGCCACGCCCACCCGGCGAACGGAACCCTGTTGGAAGCGTTAAGTGTGAGCATCATTTTAAAATCGCATTCGTGTTCATAATCATATTTTTTACGACGCTGCGGTTTGATGCATATGAGAGGTGGCGCGCGTTAAGACATGAGCGGGATTGTGAGGCTTTTCACAATGAAAATTTAACTTATGCACAGGATCCGGTGAAATTCACGTCCAAATTCTGCGTGGCAAGTGGCAACTCAGCTGGAGAGCTTTCTCAACATCAAGTTCCTTTTGGCACTCATGTTTAATTTGACTTCTCTTGCTTTATGCTTCATGCCTGACTGAAAGACGCAGCGTGAGATCTGTAGGGGATAGAAATCGGCGTTGTAAACATTATTATTTCTCCTTGTTTCCCAGCTTCCCGTATTCCCAGTCCCCAGTATTTTAGGGAAATACTGGGAGGGAGCCGTTAACTGGCAAATGTTGCTCAGCGATGAGATTAACGTTCAATAATCCATTTTGAATTTCACAAACTTCATCGTGACTGTAACAACAAGGGTAAAATTTTAGCTACAGTATTAAGCTCTGCGGTAGTCAATGAGTACAATGAGTAATTTGGTTTGCTCATGCTGGGTGAAGATGGTCCGTGAGGTTTTCCACCTACCTGTGTGTCGTTCTCACGTCGTGCAAAGTTTCCTCATTTTTGTGTGTGTGAGAGAGAATAATTAATAGTAATTAACAGTAGTAAATAAACTCATCGCCACCGTAAGGTTACGAAGGTCTGCAACAAGAAGCTTGAATTTTTCTCACAGTGAGAATTAAAAGATATTCAGAAGTGAGAAGGGAATTCCTCAAAGAAACGCGCGTACAGAGTCCAGATCAGAGAAGTCAACTGAGGTAAGTAAAACATTCTGCTAACCCTTTGAATGAACGCATGGGACAATGCTGCAACAATAGTTTTCCTAATTGAGTCTGTGAATCTTACATCCTTGAACTGTCAATCTGAAAATCCCTGAGTCAGGAGCACCGGCGCCAGACCATACAGAATCTGCGCTCTCGCAATCCGCAACCAACTGTTTCTTGGTCAAGTGCCTGTGTTGTGTTTTGAGCTGACTAAACCACAGGAAACAAACGCCAATATGACCTTTCAGCCAAACAAACTCTCAAAAATTGATGAAGGGCTGAACTCTAATAATTATCTGAATTGTTTTATCTCTGAAATCTGCCTTTTACATTAAAAAACTTTCATTCATCTCTGGATTCTGCCTTCTGTCCAAATTCTTTCGTCTCTAAATTGCATCTACCTCATATTTCATCTTTTTGAATTCTTCAGCTTACTTCAGCATTTGAATTTTCGCTCTTTTTAATAATGGTGGCATTCGTTAACTTATTAACCATGCTTTTAGGCTTCATGACCTTCGTATTCAGTCAGCAGTACTTCAACGGTTCATAAAATTTTGTGTTGGACAGAACTGAACCATAATTTTTTGTACGTTTCTGGATACACCGTTAATTTAGAGTTTGACATCGACATGTTTCCGCGGGTCTGAACGAGCCACATAAAATTTGTGGAGTATTAACGCGGCTTTATCGAATATGTTGTGATGTGAATGGGGCTGAGAGGAGTGGGAGTGGGACAGAAGAGGCAGCCCATATCCGCTTTCCTTCAAATATGCTGCCACTGGCATACCAAAACTGTCGGGCCTAACCAGCATAGGCATTCACGATGGTGTCACCTCTGACCTAGTCGTATTTACAGCTCAAGCGGTGGTGCAGCTAGTTTATTACTAGTATGAAGAAAAAGACTTGAGTTCTAGCTAAAATACTCCTTATACACAATTTTCTCAGAGGCAGCGCTTACCTTCCACGTTGAACACACTGAATTATGCGTAGGTTCAGCCTTTGGTGCAAGTGCTAGGTGTAAGCTGATTCGCGGAGACAATTGAAAAAATCCAACTGAAGGCGAACTCTTTTACTGATATGAATATAAATAAGCATTATTGGATTGAAAAAAACCCTGAGGCTCTCGCAATTTCATCAGATGCCCCTCAAATCAGGAGTTGTCAAAATTATCAGGAGCAGGTGGAACCTGTCTCATTTTTACAGGCATGTATACTGTATGAATTCTACCAATTGTGTTATCTTGAAAGATCCCGTATAGGGCTAAGCTGAATCATCTGCATGCTGAGTGCTACTGATTCTCTTTCTGCTGGGAGGAAGCATGTTCCACTGCGTACAGCAAAAGAACCACAGGGTAAGTTCATCCTACTACTACTACGTACTATACTACTACGGTTTGCAATAAAATCGTTAAAAGGAAAACAGGCCTGACACAAGCCAGTCCAACAGTGGTCGTGATTGTTAATGTGGAGACCTTGCGTTCCCACTAATGAACAATGGAGAGAAGGGAGAAGATTATTCGAAGCGGGTGGGAGTTGGTGAGACTTTTACAAGTGATTACGAAGTTTTGGAAATGGGTAAGGCGCCTGCCGTACCTCTCCGCTCTCTACGTTGACTGAGTACTAATTATTATGCTTACTCCTCGGCTCGAGGGGAATGAAAAAGCAGGAGCAGGCTATTAGAGCATAAAAAATTCCAGCCTCATCACCCAGAGTTTTAGCTGGATGCATTTTATGGCGGTAATATATTTCATAATCATACACTTCCACACGTCACCTGATACATCCCAATGGATTTAACTGATCAGTCCCTCAGTGTATACTTGGAGTAGTAAAAGTTTTGAGGTAAAACCTCTTCCGTAAAAGATTTATACAATGGATTTTTATTTCCACATAGGAATCTCGTAAAATCAAACACTTATATTGTGTACATTTCTGTCAATTGTCAGAACATGTCTACAGTACTTAATATTTCAGGCACGTCAGTATCTGTTAATAACTAATCTATATGTGTAGATATATATATATATATATATCATCAACTTTAACAGAGCATGATAGTTTAGTACTACAGTATATATGGAGTGGGCTAATAAGTTGAGTAAGGTAATACTAAATTCACTGTATTTTTCATGATATCTGGCTATATGAAAATATAGAAACTGCAAAATAACTTGTTTCTGTACTAATAAATTACCAAAAGAGTTTGTTAATAGCTGTACTGAGTGAGTAAAAGTCTGTCAAAATACCATGAGTAACATCCTCCATACTGGGATTACATATTATAACTGGATGTTGGCAGTGAGGCCTTTAAAAGTTTCACTGTGGCGGAGAATCATA
Source organism: Pseudobourletiella spinata (assembly GCA_009870155.1). Classification (NCBI taxonomy): domain Eukaryota; kingdom Metazoa; phylum Arthropoda; class Collembola; order Symphypleona; family Bourletiellidae; genus Pseudobourletiella; species Pseudobourletiella spinata. Next base: position 54,417 of record WJFA01000179.1, on the reverse strand, counting down.
GTTACGTGGACTAAATCTGAAAAATGGAACTATAGTGGACTGGTAAAAATATATTTGTCGGACGTGATTATTATACGGGTGAGACCATACGGAACAAATACATCAATAAGTTATATATATAGGTGAGCTACTAGTAATCCTGGTTGCTAAATTCGGTAACGGACTGTCTTGATTCAAGAGATTCTCGGAACTTGTGAACTGACATCCCATATATCATCATCATAATCTCTCCTTACACTAATATATGTCACTGCTTCCTGACTACTGCAGCTTAAACTTTTTCCCATGTGTGTATATTTATATATATAATAGCTCAATGAACACTACCCCGTCGGAACAATCAAATTCATCAGAAACACTATACCATTAACATAACAAGGCTATCAAGACGAAAACCATAATCAATTCATACGAATGAGGTTAACAGCTAGTAGTAAAAGTGCAAGAAGAAGAACCCATCTTTGCGGCATCAATATTTTTGGCTCCAATCTGAATAACCTCCTCCAACGACTTTGAATGCAACGGTGGCATTGTACGTATAAAATAAAACAATATATCTAATAATAGTCTAACACGGATGAGACATGACTTCAAAATCATTTAAATTTAGTTAGTATAGTAATACGTGTTCTTGATTGACTGTATGACTCTTTCACACATACGAAAGGTAAAATCCTTGCATTGTCATATACGCAATCTATTCCATGTGCTACATTATTAGCAGCAACACCACTATATACTACACTCATCTCTCACAGGCTAACCCCGTCACTGTCATCTAAACTAGTATTGCACGACACGATTTCAACTCCTATGAGTAAATGACTACAAATTCTTATACAACTAACAGTAAGCAGCCTTTCCCTTTCCCAAAATAAACCAGCACCTGACCTAACACATCGTTCATTTCATAATCACATTTGACGAATGGTTAAAGTAAAATCAAAGAAGGACATGACTTTTCAGCTGTGATGCTTTCTTTAAAAAATTTAAACTACAAATCCCTCCCATACACGCACACTCAAGCATACACACGCTGACGACTTCCATCAAAGAATCCAGTCCACATTGATGCTTATTATCTAATGCTGGCGTGTAGATTTAAGGACGACTTCACCACTTCCTTCTTCGCAGGCATCTTGCTAAAGACATTCCAAAACCTCAGTGTTTCATCCCCTGCTCCCGTCACAATTGACTCTCCCGTCGGTGACATTGCTAAGTACAGCACGCGGTAGGAATGGCCTGTCAACTTTGTTACTTGCTCCAGCGAAGGGTATTTCCACACGAGGATTTGATTCTGCGAATAGCCGTGGGTGCTCACCTGGAATTTAATAAAATGAGAAAAGTGAGACGACGAGCTGCGTGAATCATGTGCTCCTCCCGTCCGTGTCTATAGTTCGTATATAATATGACTTTTCTGTTTTCAACTTGTGTGACTCACAATCACAACCATCCATTTGCTCGCCTCTCCTGCCTTAACATTTGCGGCTTTGCCTACGGCCAAATTACACTCCACTACTCGCTCTGCTCCCTGCCAAATATGTACCTTCCCAATCTTGACTCAAACGGCGGGAACACACTCCGTGAGACATTATCGTGAGAGAGAGAGAGGGGGAGAGACTGCATAACTGCCCCAACTCGCACACCCCAATAAACTATGTTAACCCCTTGGAAAATCTCAGAGAATTCACAAACAGACTGACTGTGACTGAGGGCCTAAAACTTACCAATTCACATGAGTTTTTGGACCATGCGAGATTGCAAACTTGAGATCCAGTATCGACGCACTGAACGGACTGCCCCGTAATGAGCGTATTCCAGAAACGAATGCAGCGATCAGCAGTTCCGCCTCCACTGGCAAGGAGCCCATGATGATGTGGTGACCAAGAAATAGCTGCACATTTACAAGGGAAAATTACCATATCATTACTACGTCATCATTACGTTCCTCCTCATCCGATTACTGTGTGAAGGGACTATGGATAGGCAAGGGATGAGCAAAAATAATATGAAAAGGAAACACCCCTGGCTTCAGTCACTTGTTTTCGATGTAAACGAGAGCGAAAAAACCAGCTTGCTTCAAACCATATCATTTTGTGAAGCAGACTGGATCTTGAGGATTCTTATATATATTTTGGGTAGGGAAGGGATGATGGGAACGGCGCGCAATCATGCCGAGAAAGTCATGGTACAAAAATCAGGATTTCAAAAGAAGAAGAAAAAAAGTACAAACTACCGCAACAAGCTTTGCCGTGTTACCTTTGACTGCGGCCGAGTGCTCTTCGTAAGTCTGAACTGGAGTCGTGGACTGCATATCCCATACGAAAAGACGATTATCATTCCCACCGGAAGCTAAATACTGGTTGTCCGGGCTCCATTTCAAGCCACAAACCTGTTTTTCCAATATAAAAATACGATATAGTACTGCGTACTAAAATAAAGAGGTGGAGAGGTACTCACGAAACTTGTTCTTCACACTGATGCTAATGCAAACTACGTCCTCGTCATAATTTGTTCAGCGGGGAAAAAATTATTTTCATACATGTACGTATACTCATATATACATTTTCTCCTACTGTAAAATTCACTTGTTCCCCTCTCTCCTCCACTCATGGCCGAAATCATAGGCTCTGTGAGGAATTTATTGTCGAATCTGAACTAACCCGTCTGAGACAAATAGAGGAGCGTAATTTTTTTCCCATGTGGGCTGTGGTCTAACCAACAGAGGCCAAAACAAGATTCGCATTTGTTGCACCATAGATATTATTGCATGGAAGAAGACGGCGTCTGTGACTAAAAATCTTCACACACACACACACACGTACCTCTTGCCTATGACCAACGAGCTGTCGCTGTAGACTCCTTGGCGGAGCCCTTATGTCACGTTGATAGATGAATCTGTCCCTTGACCCACTGGATAATAAATCTCCATTCCATGCTAACGCTCCCACTCGAGCTGTATGTTCATGTACCATGGAGATCTGCTTGTTTGCAACGGCATCCCAGATTTGAACCAGTCCCGCATTCGTTCCCACCGCCACGAAGTTTCCCTGAGAGGAACACATAAGCATGCATGAAATTATAACCCATCCTAATACACACCACACGCTTTTGATTTTGGAAAAAAAAAGTTTTCGCTCAACATGTGAAAAGGGGCCCCTATTAATGATGATGAATGCACTGTGAGAACTGCTTTCTCATGAGAAATCAACAGTGAAATGCTAATACACTAAAATTTGATGCAAAAATCAACAACTCTCAATCACTTCCACGACACAAATGAAGCTGGATCATAATTATAATTATAGGTCTGTATCATTTTTATATGTATGCGTTCAGGAAAAAGTCCAGGGGCAAACGTTTGGAAGTGATGGGATTTTCCGTTTAAAAAAATCCCTTTAACAACAACAACTGCCAATTACTTCAAATTTGAAACGGATAGACACACGATGATTGTGCAGAGTTGAGAGTTTTGAGAGCCGGCTCAATTAAACTGTCGGATCATTAGTCGATGATAGACTTGTAAAATATTGACTGTGAAATGAGTTGTTGAGCCCGACTCTTACCCTCTCATTCCAAGAGACGGATGTCACTGAGTCTTCTGAGTTGGAGAAATCACAGAGTTTTGAAACTTGAGAATTTGTAGCTGACCACAGGTATACACTCGTTCCGAGTCCTACACTCAATGTATTTTGAGAGGACCAATCCACTAAATTCAGGTAAAAGTCATCCTGCAATTCAGGGGCGTCCAGAACCTGTAACAATGAAGACAGGATGATTACTTCTGGCTGTTTCGTTATACCGTACATACATTACTCGGCGCCGACGCTGATACTCATAATACCCCAAATGAACGTATAGATTTTTCCCACAATTATTACATGTATTGCCACGGCTGAAACCCGAGATGAGCTGGGATATATAATTCTGGCTCCGTTCCATCTCAACCGTCTGCATTGTGTGGTAGTTATTATAAAGCGTTTGTTAGAGAGGAGGCTGAATAATTGCGTTACCTTAAATGGAACTTTCGGTATGCGACGGGATTGTTTATTCGGCGTGCGGAGAAGTTTTGCTGATTTACTCGTAATCGGCGATAGGGAAAATGATAGCCACGGTTCATTGGAAACCACCGGACGTTCAGCCGAATCGTACTAAAATTCAAAGCAATAAATTATCATCATTTTTCTCCTCCTGTGATATTTCAAGCTGTGACTGTAGATTAGATTCTTATAGTATTGTACCAAAAGAATGGCGCTACAGTATATACTACGTGCGCAATTAGAGTTCGGATTACACATACTGCCCGAAACCTGATAGTGTCGTCTCACTGTCTGATTTTTCACACTATTTAATTAGGATGACCTATGCTACTCCCATGATACAGCCTTTCCTCCATGGCTAGAAATACCAAGTCCCACAGCTTATAGATTAGGTTCGATGACTGAAGGAAGAATACTAAGAACGGCACCACAAGGACTACTGACACTGGAGAGTCGCATACAAACTTGGCGGACATCAAACAATATACGTCGCAGTATCTTATTCTCGTGAAAAAATTGTGGGAAAATAAACTCTAACTCCGACCTGAAAAGCGGCAGTAGAAAAACTCTGCAGTCTCAGACGTTACGACTTAAGTCTACTTTATTTGGTGAGGGCTTCAATGATATGAAGCCCTGAATCAAAACTTATGATTGTCATAATGTAGCTGCCATTTCGCACAACACAAACAAATTTCAATCGTTCCAACAGAACTATATAGTTAACATCAAAATTCAACTCCAACAAACAAAGTTGCATGAACTTTACTTTGCACTACAAACTGATTCTCCCGGCGGTACTTTAGCCAGTGCAGTGCTATGTAGCTACGATCCTACGATCAGGCACCACCACGGGATATCTAAACAGTGCAATGGTGTTGGTGTATCAATAGCCTGCGAAATGGGGGCAAACTAATATTGACCAAACCACAAGTAAAGTCAACAACTTCAACTAGCTCATAAAAACCACTTAAATACTAAAGTAACTACCTTTCAACTTTTCACCGTCAGTATAACTATTAATTTTATAATTTAGAGAGGAAATGATTTATTATACTATCACAGAAACAAAACCTTTTAACTTACATGGAAGAGTCTCCTGTTCCCATTCAGCGGCGTAAGGCACTCTCTTTTCGCACTGGAAACTTTCACATTTTCATAGTCACATCCCAGAATTTCATTCTTTAGTAGTCTGGAATACGCGACGAATCCATCACTTCTATTTTCAGCGTCCTCTTTTGACTTCCTCTTGTTCTGCCTTACGCACTGGTTTTCATCCTGTAAGCCAATTACAACCCATCAACACGTGGACGCAACGCTTACTCACACTTCCCTCCTATCTATAATAATCTAACAAAAACGCAGCGGCGGCAGAAAAAATTGTCATTCAAATATTCAATTTTCTATCAAACCAATCAAATCAGCGTTCCTTTTAATGATAAAAAATCTGTTTAATCACAACTCAACAAGCCATCACATCATCGCATTTATTTACTCCAATCATAAACCCATGAAATTCCCCAACTCTTCACACCCAGCTCCGCGCCCAGCAGTTAAAAAAACTTCTCTCATTTGTGCACGTACCACAATACAAAGATTACCCGCCCTCGGAGCTGTTTACACGTCTACGCCTTTTACTCACCGCGCGGTCAGAGCTATGAAACTGGATAATCCAACCATCCGCACGCTCTCACACACCATGTGCGCATGAACGTATGCATGAGTTCAAATACTACAAATGTTTTTATATCCGTTTAAATACATATATAGATTTATGTATACATAGTCAAACTTACGTTGGCTGTATTGGATGGATACGTGAGATGCCATGTATTTCCAACTCGTGCTGGGATAAACCGATCCCCATAACGCGGCTTCAGAGGTGTTGTTGCGGCGTGACTCAAAGGGCTGGAGCAACCGGAGCTATTCATGGTCTATACGAGCGGGAGAAAAATCATTGGAATAAATCACTATTGTCACCACACGATCTACTTACGAGGGACAACCATGAGCACTTAATTTTCCTCAAACCGGCAATGCCTAAATATATTCAAACTCTGATGTGAAACAGCTGTGGTGCTATTGCAGTGGTGGTGGTGAAATAATTATTATGAGCGGGAAATCCTCCCGCAGAGCACTGATGATATAGTGAACAAAGGCGTGTGTGTGTGTGTGTATGTGCGTGCGTATATGCGGATACATAATCTACGGGGGTATTCCGCACGGAACATACGCCAGGGGCCACCTACCACGCGCCACATTTCTCACAGGCACCGAAGATACACAGTAGTGGTGAGCTAGTGCGGTAGTTGTGGTGCTCGCAAATGCTACGTCGTCGTCCGTCTCGTCAGTTCACACCGCGATGAAAATCACACTGATTCAAAGTTCACATAAAATTGTCAAGAATGTGGCTCATATCTCGCTTATTTTGAACCCGCCTCGCCCACCCCAGCCACTACATATACAGTCATCATCATCAGCACACAGAGTTCCCCCATGTCAAAGGGAAAAGGACCAAGTGTGAGATGACTTGTAAATCATATTGGCAAGCAGAGGATTTCTCACAAGACTTTTCATGGCCCTCATTAATTTCATTTCAAGATATGCTCCTACCCGTCATAATGGACGTCCTTAAGGAGATAACTTAAGTGGTCCACTTTAAATAGATGTCACATGTCTGCACATTCAAACCTTAAACCCCCATAGCCACATTGCCATGTATTTTCCATCTCTTCTATTATGTCCCCCGCAAGAAGGACCGTCCCATGATATGATTTTCACTTATATTTAGCTCAACATACAAAAGTTAACTCGGCTATCAGGGCTGGGAAAGAGATTACTAGAAACTTGTTAAGTGACGGCTTAATCATCTTAAAAAGGCTGGGAGTTGAAGCAGAGCTCAAATACTGCTTGCTATGTGCCGCGTGCTGCGTGTCGCAAACACACACACACACGCACGCACGCACACTCACACACACATCAAGGAAATGGTCTATCGTCGAGTCACCCTGTAACTCAAACAAAAGTCCGTATCTCCTGTTAGAATTTAAAAGAAGTCGTATCCCCCTCAGGTCTTTAATCGCTCGGAAATGTTGACACACACACACACACACACACACGGTGGGAAAACAGAGCGAGAGGACTCGGGTGACCGCCAGCGGCTATGCTATATGCAAGAATAATCCGCAGGGCCTCCTTCCTTCATATTTGCACAAGTGAGTCAAAGTCAAAATGTACTGTTCAGTCTGGAACAATGCTCGCTTTCACATTTAACAAATAATATTCACCACTTCCACAATATATTTTAAGTGTGTAAAAAGATGCTGCGAAAATACAAAAGACTATCTTGTGAGGCCGAAACTATATGTGTCATATATAGAGAGGGATGAGGCCAAGTAAGAACTCACTCTTGGGTAATGGACTCAACCCTGGTCACAAACCCCGTCAAAATTTCTATATAGTTCACTCTGCGTGCACAATTAATAAGAACTTTCCGCGGGAATTGGAGATTTAGTGCTAGTCGATCCAGCACTTGGTAGTTCCATCACTCACACAGCCACAGGATACACGGGACGAAGTATATGATGACGATGGTGTTGATGATCCAATGCAGAACTCCCAGATGGTTCCAACTAACTAACAAACTAACTAATAGAGCGTCCGTCTGTGCAGAGGAGCTATTGCTTGCTCGTATATCCCAGCCTCCCGCAGTCAGTCAGCAGTGCATCATCATGCAACAGCAGAAATTGAAGGATGGAAACGGCCACAGACGAGTGGGTTTGAGGACACTAAAAGAAAAATACGCGAGCTCTGGATTGAGGATGGAGGCGGCTATGTGTGTGTGTGTGTGTGTGTATGTGTGCGTACACACGATACCTGTATATATGGTGGTCGTACCACGACGGGATGGACGCACACTACTAATCACGATACGCTCTGTACCCTCCACTCTACAAAATGCTCTTCCCCCCTCGGTGATGATGATGCTGTGTTCGTGTGTGAGTGTATGTATGTGTGTGCGAATGCAAATTTTTGCATCATTCCTACAGCCACACTAAATGGATGCACCCGAAGCCCTGAGGAATCGTATACTCTCCTCATCACCCTCATCGTCATCATGATCACTGAGAGGGTATCAACATGATCGTCAGTATAGGAGTATAGGCATCATAGAGGAGTATCATCGGGGGCTGCGAGAGATTCGCAAGTGGATATTTTGCAACAGGGAAATTTTACAATGTGAACGGACGACGCCGGGGATCGGCGCTCTCACTGATCCTCGCAGACACACACACACACATGCTCATTCTTAGCACATCTCCCTGAACAACAACTTTCTGAGAGTGCTGGCGACGGCTTAAGGAATGCATTCCTACATTATTCACTTTTTTCCCAACCCTTCGCCTTTTCCCAGAGTTTTACCTGCACTCACAAATCCCTCAATAATCTCCCTCATAGACAACAATCACATGAGGCTGAAAAGTGCAAACGAATCCTCATTTGTGGCATTAGGCTCACACAATGCTAAACGACGTCTCACACACACATGCACACACAAACACACACACACACTAGCATGTTGGAGCCGTTTATGGCAGAGTGGATGGAGAAAAAATAGACATATGTACGTTGCTGTGATTAAACGACCCACCCGCGAGGCATGTTGCACTGGCTCTGGTATGTATGTACATGCCTGTGTGTATGTGTGTGAGTACTGGAAAGTACCTGATCGTATGAGATTATCCACCTTTTGTCCGTTGAAACTTTTTTCAATCTGTCTTATATAATGTACTCAATCCCACTCATCTTCTCGTCTAGTCTCCGTGGCGTGCGTGTACACCAGAAGAGGAGAACCAGAGAGAGAGAGCCTGTGAGTAATGTGGACGGCATTACTACAATTGCCATTATTCCTATATAAAATCCATTTTTTTAGCTCCACATGTACGTATATGCACACGTCAAGCGTACCGGCTCATGCAATTTTAGAATGTGAGCTTCGCCAAACCCTGATTTCAAATTGTTCTCTTCCATTCAAGTCTTATTATCACTGAATCACATATTATGCGCTTCCTACTAATGCCCCTCTTGACTTTCAAAGAGTAGTCTCGCACATTTTTCTAACACATCCTCCCACTCTCCTTACCACAGAATGCTCTCTCACAGCCTCCATCAGATTCCCGCGCGCGGGCTCATCATACCATATCCCCGTATGAACCACGCATATGGCTATAGCTCCCTTCTTTATTCCACTACACAGGGAACTTCCACAGTTTTTTCCGCATCTTTACTGTCTCCAATCTCATAGCCGGGAGCGTGAAAACCTGGGGAAAATTATTGCCAAAGTCATGTGTGTGTGTGTGCATACATGCTGCTGCCCAAGTAACACCGAGTTCATCTAATACACACTTGAGTGCTGAATCTCACCGGGTGAACCGGTAGAGTACATAAGTGGCACGTTATATACCCACTTGTACTCACCATATAATCAGAGACTCATCCCGAGATGGATCATCACGAGGTGGCCGTATTAGAGAGAGGACCTGAGTAAACCTTCGTGATCATGCACACTATGGGCTAATCACGTCCGATCAGTATGAAAAAGAGCGGGCGAGCCCGCTCGTTGGGTAAACCGCAATAAAATTATAATGTCTTTTTTAAGACTCTTCAACAAGATGAGGGGGGAAATTTACCTTTGAGGATGTAGGATTCAGTGGGGTTTCGGAGACAGCATAGATATACATAATGATTTCCCATCATCCACTACTTGACAAGAAACAGGCCGCTTCTGAAGCATTGCCCCTATTGATGATGCCTTAATTTCCTAATCAGAGTCATCATGATTACGATGATGATTTGCTAGGGCGGGCGACTTTCTGGAGGCCCCAGTTCAGTCAGATGCTCTCAATACGACTCTCTCTATATCCCATGTATCTTCTTATCTGTTTCCATTCCTCCATCTCCATCAAGAGTTATAATGATCATGAGGGAATCTTCATGTACAGTACTAAGTGGAGTATATATAAATATATATGAAGTGCATTGGGTCAACTTTAGGTCGGTTCCCATGTATATATATATAGGGGAAATCTGTACTACACGCGCTTTTGGAAATACCATATGGGACGGAGCAGGAATGCGGAATGAGTGATAAGTGGGACTGTATGTGGTCAACTCTGACGTGCGGTAACCCTACACTTTGACTTGATGGGATCAACTATATGTGGCTGCATATATTTATCTAGGGAGTTGGGACTTTTTCTTCGCATCATAGATAAGGAAATTCATCCCTTACCGCTGAGCTGAGGTCCTCCATGACGATGTCCATGTTCAGAGGATGGGAGATTTGATGTGAGCTATGTGGGAGATGTGCTCTTCCCTCTGAAAAGCAAATTTTCTCTATTAATTTCCCCAGTATTTCTGTGTACATGGGGATACGAGATAAGGCTGATCGTCTCATTTTTGCCCCTCCAGTGTATTTATTCACTGATCCATCCCACGGGTTTAATTATTATGATTGACAGGGTCGACTCCGGCTACCGAAACGAATGGCTTGAGATTTTGAATATTTCCAAAGTTTTAGTGTTGATACTACTGTATTTATGTACAAAGTTTTGTCCGCTCGATTTTTATCTATTTGCCAGTTAACTTACTCAATTTATAGTGCTGCTCTCCAATGGGTTCTCATCTGGCTCGGACAGACTTGAGCTTGTTGAGGAGGCGAGTAGAAGAAAAAAACCTTGGCAACGTTTGAACTTTTCTGTATGATTGGAGGGTTAGAATTTGTATTTTTCAACGGCGCAAAAATGGCACTTGTTATCAAAAAATGGCAACCACTCACTCTTCCCCTTCCACTTTGTCAATTGGCAGAGGGGATTTATGCACAGGGTAACTGCTTTATGCTCAGTTGGGAACAGAGCTCGAGGGATAATGGTTTAGCTCACACACTTTGCTTCAGTTCACTCACTGCGTAGATCCAAGTGTCACAGCTCGGATGATACTGTATATTTATATGCAAATTTGGCAGAATTAAGGGCTTTCAGGGTCTAGTAAAATGAGGGGGATTTTGAAACTTGAACTGACCGGGTACTGCGAGGAGAAATTCTTCAAATTGATGTGCACCCTTGACAGTGACTGGGAAAGGACTGGACCATGTGCTATCGACTGATTAGCCTTATGAATGGGTCCCCTGATTGATTTTTTTAAGTAACGGAAAAGTGATATTCCTTTTTGAGCCTGAATTTTCCTGTCATTAGTGTTTACTTAAGGTCGTATCCTGCGAGGGGAGGCTCCACATGGACATCTACATATTTTGTATGGATGAGGGTAAACCGCGAGCTGGACCCATCAGAAGGAGGATCATCATCAACACCTCCCTAAATCCCCTGTGGTGTAGAAACACTAAATACTGTAGAGTTCTTGACACAAGTGTGCTGCTCTCATATGCTTCACATATTCCTATCTTTCATAATAATTACTCCTGTAGTGTGTGTGTGTGTGTCTGTGTGTGTGTGCATGTGTGGCACATGCCCAACAGAGGACAATGATACCATTAATATATGCACACTTACCTACACTTTAAGTTTCCCAATGGTCTAGTATGACTGTCACACGATCAATAAATGCTGATTACCAAGCCGAGCCACATTCTCTGAACAAGTGTGAACGTGTTGCCACGCAGATCTCGCCTGCAGTCCGGTATATCAAGTGTACGGATGGCGAGAGGAGTTGGCGGATGTGAGGATGACACAACACAAATATATCTCTCTATATGCCGACATAACTCCAACAGGTTCTGCCTGCCTGCGTGTGATGGGGCGGAAAGTTGTCAAGTTAGCACAGGAAAATTTCCCTTGCACTGCTCGTCGTAAAATCTTCCTACTCGGACAACGAGGATCCACACAGGGTGAAGAAGTCCGTAAAATTTAACTTGGTAAAAAATTATCTTTTATGACGAGAAAGGCCGGTCGGTGATGCGAGCATCCCAGAGGGCACTGTGCTTGTACACATTACCATAATTAGGGTGGAAATTAAGGAATAAATGCTCGCACTCAGACCGTGCATCATGTTCATACCGTGCTAGTAACTAATGGCATACCGTCATTTCCGACCAGGGGTGATGAATAAAGTTGAGGAGACACACAACCCCTTGCTTTCTACGTGAGGCGGGTGTGTGCGAGTGGAGCTGCATGTTCGGCCCTGCAGGAGGACGCATTATGTCCCGCGTGCACGTGAAGACGCGACCATTATGGGGCGGGACGGGAAGGGTCTCAGTGACGGAGATGTGACTCTTCTGAGCTCGGAGAATATAGACAATAATATCTTGTAAAATGATCCTTTGCCCAAATTGCATCCTCCTGTCGTAAAGTTAAGTGCAGTTTACCAATTTATGGCTGTTTGTATGCGCATGCATTGTATAAGTTATTTGAGGTGTTCCAACACCGTGTTCACATAACAACACACCAAACAGCCTCAACTTGAAACGTCCTCTACGGTCGCAAGGGCATGGTCGATGGAAGCTAGTAACATTAAAAGATGCTCAAGACTTTACTCTCATAAAGTTATGAAATTAGCAGCCATGTGAAATTTTTATGCCGTATAATAATAATAGGACGATGATGTTGACCTAACCGCAGTCTTATAGCCTAAGCCTCCAGCCACAATTTGAGTCGTCATTAGCGCAGCACTGGGATGGACAAGGAATATGAGGGAGTAGATAGGGTAAAGCAATGAAGAGTGGGAGACCATTTGGAGGGAAACAAATTTCCAGTTTTGACTCGGTGCAGACACTCTATACACTATTTCGATTGTTATTGGAATGAAAGTTTTGTATTGTCTGGACACGCCAAAGGAATATTATTTATGACAAAAATATGCATTTATTCATGTACGCATATTTTCGGGTCTCTCTCTCTCACACACACGCTACACATCCACATACACTGGCACACGTACACACACACACACACACCGCATTCTGCATATACTAACCCATGAGCGATTTAGTCCCTCATTTTTCACACAACAACTTGCAAGATTAATACGCTCTCTTCGACACTGGACATTCGTTCCCACTGGTTTATACGATGACGTATGCACGCACTACAATGCAAATGTATGTGCGTAGGAAAGTCCAAAAGTTTTTTTTCTCAAGACGCTATTCACTGGATAGTACCTCGTACTACTTGCAGACCCAGTGTCTACTCTCATGTGTCTGGACATGGGATATGTGTATGTGTATGTGTAGATTGTATACGTCTAACTAAGTAGCTAATAAATCCATCGACGTGTCATGTTACTCCTTTGATTATTTTTCTCCAACTCCCTGATATATGAGGATTTTGGAGCGGCGATTAAACCTGCATTGAGCCACGGCATAAAAGCAGTGGAATTAATTATTGGGCATACGCAGAAAGAAAGTTGATTTCCATTCTAAATCCGATCCCCCTTGGCATTCCTCCGCTGTGAGTGAGGGATTACGTTTTTTCTCCTATCGCACCACTGGATCATCATCAACTTTCGGTTTGATCGGCTCCTGGATTATCATATACATGTTTGCATCTTCTCCGATTCGCTGTTAGAACTTGTCGGTGATTGCATAAGATGCGGCTAGTACTTAAGTTACGCGTCGTAGTCTCTGCCTGGATCATACATATTTATGCATGTGAGTATATTGCATATCACAATATATATGTGAAGCTCAAGCCACATTTATTCAGCATCCTTCAGGATCAGCTCAGGTTTCAGCAGGAACATTTCATCCATCTCCCCTGTGTACACTGTTTAAGTAGTGCGAGCAAACAATCGGAGGCAAATATTCATGTGGGAATGACAAGTAGCACATTTTATGAACTCATTTGTTAAGTATTTATTTGCACGTCGTCTATGCCCCTTTATTGTGAGCCCGTCTCTCTCGCAAAGAGACTGATTGGCGCTGAAGGTGATAATGGATTGATCATGGGACAAATCTGCTCATGATCATTTAGCACTGTGACCCAAGTGTATCGTATGTGTGTATATGTACAATCGAATTTAACTTCAGGGCTTGTATATTAGTCTGGCACTTGTCTGGATGGGATGATGATTGTTGGGATGACAGTAGTAGGACAGCAGACACAAACATTCTCCAATTTTCCCGGAGATACAGCAGACAGTGTGACACCAAAGCATGTGGATGGGATCCACGTGACCCTTATACGCAGATGATAACTCACCACCCAATTCATTTTCCCAAATCTTAAGTGTATGCTTCCCTATGCGTCTCACTCGCTAAAGTGGTGGTTAAAGATGAAATTCCCAGATTCGCGTGGACAACAATTTGACAAAGTTGTTCCAACCAGATTAATTCCATACATCTGCAGATTACATGAATTGGAGTTCCACGGGATTCTCTGTAAGAGCTCTACTTTGAGATGACGTGTTTGTGCTGATAAGCTTGCGTCTGTGTGTTTGTGAACTGAATTCCTATACACGTTCCCTGGTATGTGCCTTGTCATTCATTCAGACAATGTGAAAAATAATTGGTACAGTAAATTGTATTTTTAATTCCGTGCCTGCATGACAATCTATTGTTATTCCCCGTCGTCGACCCACTAAAACTGGTATCTCCGGAATGATAAGACTAATCAAGCCGCGGACCCTTGTGCAGGTGCATGAGCGAGAGTGGTGTGGATGCGTACGTGTGCGTATGTCTGGGAGAATTTGATGGGCAATAAAAAGTGTGTTGAAGATTTACATTTTAATTGCCCAGGTGAGCGTCCAGTAGCAGAGCTAATTTCAACTCTGCACACACACACACGCACACTTGTACGACCATACCCAGACACTGGGTTGCACACTTGGAGTTAATTTCTGTGGGAATATTTACCCTGGAGGTAAATACATTAGTCAGTGCAGAGGAGAACAATGTTCATTGGGAAAAGCCTTTGAGTTGATGAGGACCTAAATCTGCTCAATGGTTTTTATTACAGTTTGATTTGTAATCCCGGCTCAGGCCAGTCTTGGTGAGGGTGACGTAATATAAAGACCTGTTCCCACCGGATGCTTTGGAAAACGTTTCTTCTAATGAGCACACGATAACTCATCTCACTCTTCGCAACGTCCGTGCAAAGGTCAATAAATGTAGACAAGGAGTGACACGAACCAGTACAAATAAAACACTCTATGTGCTTTGTCAGATATACTCCGAACTCATGATGACTCTTCCAAACTCACAGATATATAGTCCGATACTCCTTGTTCATCGCATCACCTCGTGGGAAAAAAAGTTTGGCAAGCCGGCAAAAAAAAAGGTAAACCGAACGAAGGTAAATTGGAAATTTCGTATGGATACATGAGTATTCTTGCACGAGAGGGGAAATATGGGCTGGTGCGAAGTCTGGAATACTCTCTGCTGACTCACTCTCGTTGTTATGTGGAGCCTCTGTATTTGACACATCTGTTGTCATTGCAATAATACCAGCAATGTTCTACAGCAGTTGTACGCTCCTCCGGAACACTGTGAAGGACTCGTACGTAATGAAGACACTACTGTGGCGAGTTTTAAGCCCGGAGTGAACCACGTAAGTCAAACAATAATGAGTTGGAAAAAATGGATGAGGACGACAGTGAAAAAAAAATCCAGCGTTTCGAGATTTGATTTGAGTATTTGTTTACTGACTACTTGAATAGAAATGTATGTGGTTGCTGGCTGCTACTGTCCGCTTTTTTGGTCCGTGCATAATTGACGGTGGATTACTACAGGTATTGTACTTTGCATAACCATTTGAGCCTCGGCTCCAGTTCCTCCATATCCTCCCGAGCTTAACATTATGAAGATCACGAAGAAGGAGTGAATCTTTCTTATACAGGTAGTAAATGTCACGGCGGCAGTCGGCTCCGTCACCCCCGGGCATATGCACACAGCCGAGCAGCATCTCTTGCTCCCTCCCTTCCACAATTTCTCAGTGAGTCGTAGTTTCTTCAAACACACACTGAATCTTGGCTACTTTACACTCACCTTAACATGTCTCTCAAAGTTGTGTGCTCACACGCATATATATTGCTCTCCGACTTGAAAAGCATACCCCTCGCAGGAGATATCCAGACCCCTGCCATAAATGGGCTTCTCGCTCCAAGTCAAGGCTGCAAAAATAATAATGGAAACTGGTAAATCCTGAACCATCCCTTTGGCATTCCTATGGAGCTACTTATTAAGTGGCAAAGCCACGATCTGTATAGGGACTCGTGTCCGTCCGTCCGTCCGTCTTTGGACAGAATAATTCAAAAACACAAGGACAGATTTTAACCAAACTTGGTTTGCAGACTGGGTGCCTGAAGAGTAACAATGATTTGGAAGATGAAGGTCATAGGTCAAGGGGTTCTTGACCTGCGGCCCGCTATCCTTATATGTACTTATATTACGCTTGTGCACACGATAACTTCAGAACGCGAAGACGGGTTTTAGTCAAACTTGGTCAGCATCTTAGGAGTACCAACGGATTTGAATCTGAAGATCATCGGTCACGGGGTTCTTGTCCTCCGGCCCGCAATCCCACCTCACTCGCATCACACCGCAATCGCTTATTTATACACACGTAAGTAGGCTCTGGAATTATCGTATGCACAAATGGGTAGCAGATTTCCTAGTTGGTCGTTGGGCACTCGCATGAGCCTGACATACCATTGTTAAAATCGAGTTACTTGTGACTGACCGAACCCGGCTTACCTTTGTCACTTTCGTACGGCGTTGCCGCTTTATTCCGTATACACTTACTTGGTTTTGGCATTGTTATGAGGGTGATCGAGCTGATGGTTATTACGGCTACACTTGGCTGAGCCTTAAACCTGTCATCATCGCACAGCCCGGTCTCAAAACTTGTCCTTTCAGCCCTGTCCTGCGCAATGAATTAGCAATCAGTAGGAGTGACCAATTTTTACTTTTTTCCCTAAATTTTATTCTTCCTCGCGCCTGTCTCGCTCTCATCCCAGCAAGTCCAAACAACTGCCAGCGGAAAGCGGGAGTGTGTGTGTGTGTGTGTGCGTGCGTATATGTGGAAAGGCAACAACTTTTTGAATAGGTTTATCCACTCGGATTTTTCCCACTGGGTTAAGTAGTCTCAAGTAAGGACAACAACTTAGTCAGAAATGCGGTTCCCTCAAAAAGATCATTATATTCGTGCAAGAATTTTGAGATGATCCAGAGTCAGCTCACCATACGATCCCCACTCACGCCATAGCCACCGCCACTTGAGCCGAATAGAAAACTCTGTAATGTGGAAGAAATGAGAAGTACTTAATGCAGAGGAGATTCTCGGACTGTTTATGGTTACGTACAGCCATTCAAGTGGAAATTGAGGTGAATGTTGTTAGGGAGAGAAACGAGTCGTATCGGATGGCTAATGTCAATTGTCTGGAGAATGGAGAACTTGTTTTCTCATGCTTTATGTATAAACTCTCGACATGGTATTCTCGTCGGTGTACTCTCTCCCTCTCTCTCTCTTTGTATCTCAAGACGCACACGGTCGGACCACTTTGTGTTAATATTGCCAAGAAAACTCACAGTGACTGGATCATCATATGTATATGTATACATATATATGGTGGACCGGCATGTGTACACAGATATGAGAGCATTATTCAGTTTCACCATTTTAATTCAACCCAGGGCAGTCCAGTTACATTTTTTCCGTACTTCATGTATATAGTCTTGTTATTATTCTTTTTCTTGTTCTGCTTGTCAGGGCGTGCGTAATGTACGGTTGTGGCGGACAGAAACTCGAACAGTTTCCTCCAGTTTTTTTTCAATCCTATATCATCCCCCTTCCTCACACACGGCACGGCTTTTCACGACATCGATGGACGTCCGGAGTTATACTGTAATGAGTGCAATAAATCTAAAATTATGAGCATGGTCGCGGTCCGAGATTCAAGCAGAATATAATTTATACTGAGAAAATGCTCCATAATGTACGTGACTACGCAAGAGGATAAGGATGAGGTGAGAGGTATACTATTTGTATTTGGAAGTTATTCGACAATGAATTGCCAGAATGGAAAAGCGTACGCTCAGCGCACACACTATACTCACATCACAAGTTTTTCCATCCACAATGCCTTCTCCGGCGAATGGCGGGAAATGAACACGTCTGCAATCATCAGTGACGCATGACGTAGATGGGAGTTCGCACTACTACGTATAATAGTAGTACCACTGGTCGTCTCACAACCTTTGCTTCATAAGAAAAAAATAGAAGAGAGAGAGAGAGAGACAAAAACGGAAAATTTGATCCTGAAGAGATGGGAAAAATTATCATTGACTGCCCTGAGGGAAAGATAAAGTTTTCTCTGCGTACGAAACGAACCCGATTTGCTCGTACGCTTGTGGTAGCGCAGTGATATTAAAACTGTAGTAGCTCGTAGTGAATAAAGGAATTATGGCACCTCCCATCAGAAATTTTCGCCTTTGGAGACATAAATTGTACGAGGGGCTCCGCTACTGGGCTTTGGGAGTAACTTGATGGCAGCCGAGGGTTTGAGCTTGGTGAGTGAACTGATCCGCAGCTGGAAGAGCAAATGGTGTCTGTTCGTTAGTGAATTTGATTTTATCACTTGTAACAAAGTTTTTATTCCACTTTATGAATCTGTAGGTGCACTTGTTTTACAAATATTTTATTTCTCCATGCAGCATCTACTTCATGCTGACGGGTCGGTGCCCAAGCTCGTTCCAAACGGGGAAGGATCAAGCAATCTGGTTTTCGTCATCGACGAGGGAGTTTTTGAGAAGGAAAATTTCAACTTTTAGATGTTTTTTGTCCCACTTCTTATGAGGATGTCCAACTAAATTATGGTTGACGTGAGCCTTTTCGCATTCACAATCAGGAAATTATCAGAGTTGTCACTCAAGTGAGGACAAAAAACTGCATATGTGAAATTGCCCAGACATTTGGGAAATGAAATGTGGATCAAGTTGGACCGCGAGTCGAAGTTGAAGTGGGGTCTCCGATGGTGTACAGAAGCTCGGAGAGGAGTAGGTAGGTAGGAAGCTTTAATCCATCTTTGGTTGGCGATGATTGACTGCGAAACCATGGGTATCGTTGGTAGACAGGGAAGCCCTATCACCCGTAGTATGATATGTGGAAAATGATTTGAATCTTATGAAGATGCTCGTAATATTGGTTTTATCTTGTTCATCATTGGCGCTGATGGCTCATGAACTTGATTGTTTTCAGTTCAAACTCTCTTAACCCTCTCACCCCGTCCGCAACCTTTGTCACGTCCACGAAATATATGAACAGCCGTGTGTGCTCCCGATGGACTTCTCAGCAGCAGATATCCCAACCTCGTCTCTGACACCCTTCATGGTGGGAAACAAATCATGGGGGATTACATGTGGTCCGGACAGCCGACGGTTTTTGTAATCAGAGCACCACCACCACCACCATCAGTAATGAAGAGATTCTGGTAATACGAAGAGCTTTAGTGTGCAACCCGGACACGCGATCATCTCTCTGTTGATTTACCTTTAGGTTCTCAAAACCCTTCCCGCAACCCTGGCCACGGACAGACCCAGCAGAGGATTAGCTTGTCATTCAACCTATCGTTTTCGAAGATGGGAAAAAAATTAATGAAGAGGGTTCCCTCACAGATCTTTTTTACTTCCATACTCCAAAATGTCAAGATCAGATCAAAAGGGCAAGGGAAACGGTGAGTATGAGGCCGATAGATTAGAGGATACTACTTGTATTTCTCAAGATGTGCCTGTGTGGGGTCATCGGTTGAGGCCGTGAGAGTTGGAAAATCTGATATGAGGTAATTTTTTTCTGCAGATAAGGTGCAAGGGAGTTGTGAAACAAATATCCTCAGGGCTCCGAAACGGAAGTCTGTAATGATCTCTCATCTCTCCCTTTCCGGGTCAGCCTTCGTCGTCCAGCGTCAGTGGATAATTGCTTTTTAAGCACGAGTTTTTCCATCTCCGGTGCTAACTCCTAAAAGGACTTTAGTACCGTAAGCCCTCAACTGTTTTGTAATAGCTACCACTTTTCCCACATTGTCACCTGTCTCCCTCACAAATTTCCTTACCATTGTTTTGTGAGAATCCTTACTAATGATCCTTTGGAGTAAACACTTTTAAAGGATGACTACTTGATTTTTTAATTGACTTAAAAGTTCAAAATGGCTTGTATACTTCTGCATCTGGCTCAAAATGGCTTGCATACTTCTCCATGTGGCTCAAAATAAGCTTTTAGTGGATGGATATAGCACTTTGAATCCAAATGAACAAAGTAAGCATTCTAAGGTTTAGATCATAGGACTTTTGAAACTGGTGCACTTGTGCCACTGTTTTGACACTCATTCAGCGATAAGGGGACTGTTACAGTGGGAAGTATAACTACCTTTTTCAGCTTCAAAACCACATAGGATGGCCTCGTCAAAGTGACTTTTTATAGGGCAATAATGTGCTCATTTGTCACTTTCCCTAGTTTTGTAACACTGTCACCCCAAGTTTGCCCACAACACCCAAACGTCTCATCTCTCATTCCTGCTGGCTCTTATGAGGGTTCCAGTAGTCACTGCAGTACGTATGGGCACGCATAGGACCGAGACCATTCAAGCCAGCAATCAAAAGGGATTTAAGGACGAGTGCTCAAATTGACAGGTAACGAACGATATAGGTGAAGCGAAGTGTCTATGAGCTTTTCTAATGACTTTTAAACTACGTGGATGAAATGTCTGAGCCGGGCTTGATTGCTGGGACTTCTAATAAGAGGCTGTGGTCGTCCTGAGGGCTCAAACTATTACTTAGTTCCCCACCAAAAGCTGTTAGGAAATTTTTGCCAACGGATACTAACTGGATCTCATGAATACTTTCAAACCTATAGGGTGCTTCTGATTGGGCCAGATAAGAGTCAAAGTGTTTTCTAATAAGCCTGTAATAACATCAAATTACGGTGCAATCAAAATAATTTCCTTCCTTTGGTATGTCCAAACTTCCTTCTCAAACCCCGCCAGATTGTTGTATATAGTAGCAGTCCTGGATTGGATAGTATCACTGTGATAGCTTATTCTTCATCTCAGAGCTCCGAAACGAAGAGCTGGAAGAGTATTACGATGTACGACAGCATTGTGGCGACAATCTGGAATCGGCAAGGAGTAATAAAAACATTAATTCGATAATTTCCCACAGAGTGTGAAGTAATAATGGATTGGATGGCTGCGAGGGTAGCAGTTAGTGCGTGTGGTGCGAATAACATGTGTTTTTTTTATCTGTGTGCGCATGTGAGTTTGTACAATCTGTGTGCTTGTGTGCGCACATGTATGTAGCTGCTATTTTCACATGTGTAGCTCTCATGTATGTATTTTACATGTAATTGGGAAAACCTCCTTGGTATTAAAAGCCTAAGAGATGTAAGCCGTCCGTGGAAGACACCGGAGGGTCAGACATAGCAGAGTTTTGAAAATTGTTCAACTTACCCCAGACATGAGCTGGCGATTAACGTAGAAAAAGCCCCAGGCTGACATTTGCCATTTCCATTTGCTCACTCGATCAACAACATCAGATAGGTGGTCTTTTTTCAAACTCGCTGGCATCAGAATTACCATCCTCTCAAGGTCCATTTTCCATTTATTCATCTACGGACAAGATTAAAATCGCTTTCCTCACACACTGGCCCATCATACCTCTCACATGAGTATGCGCCCTGCTCGTCGAACCCAGGTGATTTCTGGATCGTCCAGCCGTACGCACATGAACACACACACACTTAAGTGACTATCAGGAGGATCTTGTTCCCTATGAAAGAGCCAAACCTATTCCATACACAACGGCTATACACTGTACTTCTTACTATATCCTCTAGACACATCAAAAAGTGTTATCCTCTCCGGCAACTTCTCAACTTTTGACGATTCCCCATGTGAAGCTCGCACAATAAAATGCCAAGGAGTGGACCTTTAAGACAATGCGCTTGGAAATTTATATTGGTTTTCAAATGATTCAAATGACTGCATTAAACATCCTGACATTTTAATGGGCTTGGGGGAGGGGTAAAAATTGAGAAACTGGAATTGTCACACATAATTTCCCTTTAGGTGTGGTTCACTTCACTGTCGTCCGCTTATCAGGCTAGCTATGAGCCAGCGTGAAGACTCCCTCCAAGCCCAGTAGCCCCGTCATACTTAAGCAATGAAATATTTGTGCAGGGTCCTCCGCAGCAAGCGTGTGTTGATGAAATGAAATGCGGCCGAGAGGCTTGCATATACGGATACCACACATGTGATTCCCTCTTACCCTTCTCTCCGTCCAAGAGCCCAGCTCCAGCAGTGAAAACTGTGCCAAGTCCCCCACCAAATGTAGTATGGAATGGAACACCTGGGAATTAAGCCAACCGGAGTTCAAGTTGTACTTTATAAGTAGATCCGTTGCATCATTGATCACGACAAAGACATTGCGGACGAGGAGGCCCATGAGCAGTGGCCCAATTACACAGTCGTACATATCATAGATCCGCGTGACGCCGTCCAATCTCTCGAGCAGAGTCAATTTCATCAGATAATCTGGATCCTGTTGATCAACAATATCCCGCCGGAGTTTCGCAGAGGCGAGCCCTTCACTGTCGGCCGACGGAGATTTGTCCATCCCAATGCTGTTGATAAGGCTCACCAAAGTGTGACCACTTTCCTTCACAATCTTTGGTGGAGGTACCCTCTGATTACCACTGGTACTACTAGTGGATGGGATCCACTCCACCCCAGGCTGGCCCACACTCTGGACGTATCTACAGTAGTCTTCGAAAACCATGATGACGGCACATGTGATGAAGAAGATGAAAGCAAAGGCAAAGTAGATGGAAATTGCGGCTGGGAAGGTGCCGAGGACGAAGAAGATGACAAAGAACCAGATGGGTCGGGACTGGTGCGGGAAGAAAATGGAATTCCGCCCGTCATCATCCCCAGAAATCACGTAGAAGGTCCACGTATGGGACGCCGCTATGATCGTTTCGAAAAGAAGGAGGATCCAGAGTATTTTGGACCCTATCCTCCACATCCGTCTCGTACTACACTCGACTTGCACATTTAGAGTCACCTCTACGGATTGAATCAGCTTTGCAATCCTCCTGGCTAGCAGGAGGAAGACGCAGCGGGTGTAGCCGTTGAAAAAGTGAAATCCCCCCGTTGCACTCAGTATGGTTATCCTCTCCACCAGCTTCTTTCCACCCAGAGCACCATGGATGGCTCCGTAGAAGTCGCGCCATAAGAATCCGAAGCCCACGTTGAGGGCCAGTGCAAAAATAGTGTAGGGGTGACAGTACGAATTAAACTTGAGCTGGCCCCACGGCCTTGACACGAAGAAGAGACCCGTGCTCCAGCCTAAAAATAATGGTAGACGTAATCCGTCTGGTACCATTATGATATTGGTACATCTGCTGCTGAACCTGGTCAGGGGTATAGGGCTTCAGCCCAAGTCTCACTCCCTCTGCAGACACTACAGGCTGAATACACTTGTACAGACAAGGGCTAAGACGACAGGAGGCCTGAGCCCATTCATTCCCACTTGACGGACTGGAGAGGTACATGACAGGACAGGGTATTTGGGTGAAAACTCTTCTCGCCACATGACACACTAGAATCATGACTCCAGCGAAAAGGATATATGTCACTTATTTAGGTTTTTTGTATGCATTCCCTATATCAATTTGACCACTTTATTGGGGAAAATGGACAAATTGTTATGCAAGTTTTCACATGTATTCCACCTGAATTGGACTCTCTCATAGTTAGTCAAGCCTGGATAACGCACTAGTGGAAGGAAATGGGGCAGTACGCAGGAAGTTAATGTCTAGTAGGGAAACTCACAGGTTTTATGTACGTGCCTCACAGTTGATTACATTGTAATTTTAGATACTCACGACACACGGGGGACGCGGGCATACGGCCCTTCTCTCCGCTCCCATTGGTCCCCATCCTAATTGCATGTCAACCCGGTAGCATTTACCACGACTCCTCTTAATTGAATTGGAATAAAATGCTAAGTGGTCAGGGGGACTGAACGGACGTGCACATTAGCGTCGGATTAATTATTGATCTTCCTGGAGGTTCCCCTTCTCATTCCACAGACCCACAACGTCGACGGCGGGGATGAAATATGAAGGCGGATTTTCTCCGTTTTTTCCACCCGTTAGCCACAGTCAAAACAGAATGTGGTTGAGCCACCGAGGGGTGTATAGTATTAATGGTGTACATAATATTGAGAATTCCACTATAATACATTTGCACACTCATACGCATGCACACGCATGCACACAAATGCACGCTCACACACGCATATACTCAGACGCACACATACATGCATACACCTCACAGACTGAACACGAACACATCAACTCTTTGGTTTTATGTGGGCTTAATTAATTAGATCAGGAGTGCCGTCGTGGCTGGCTACGAGGAGCATAGAGTTGACCAATAACCCTTGTCACTCATATCGATTAGATCCACATGGGTAATTAGATACTACAGCCACTAGTATGACTACTAATGCTACTACCACCACGGTGATGATGGTTATGAAAAGCCGTGCACAGTGAGTGAGCACACGGCTAGGTGGTTTTGGTTCAGATTGCAAAATTAAGATTTCCCCCCTCCCCCGTCTGCCTCATAAAAAGCCCAATAACTTATTTCCAAGTGTCCTCGAGGGAAAGACTTCCCCATGGCTCTCCCTATGATCTCTCCAACTGTTCGCAAGCCTTGATAATTGAGGTGCATTATACATGAAGCACAATGCTCGTCTGCATAATTACCAAATGGTTACATCTCATTGGAACGTAGTGGTGATGGTACTTTATAGTATATAGTCGAGCCGTGGATGGTTTTGTTTCGAAAATTTTGGGGGGAAAAAATCGGTGGGTGGATTTTACACGTCAGGAAAAATTTAAGCATTTCGCTTTCACTCCCTCCTCCCAACAACTAACAATTATACAGGCAGACAAAGAAATCGTGACGCCTCCTTTCAGCTCAAACTAGTTCTCATGTCCGGCTAAGAAGCTGCGCTTATTTTTTTTTTCATCAGGTCGTCCTCTGCTCTTGCTGCAACATTCATCTTCGGACGATATGATTCCATAATGCTGGTCAACTGTGCGAGAGTGAGCGTCTGTGAGCCAGGTCCACACATGAATGTCTATACGTATAGGCGTATGCATGCTCGGATCACACGGAGAGCCAAACAAGTTTTCCAATCAAAGAGAGTAACGATAACAATAATCGTTTTTATCAACTTCCCCATTATTCTAACTCTATTCGGACTAACGAAAAGGTAATTGTTTCAAAGCTCCTCTGTATTTTATGTAGAATGGGAGTTGATTGGACCTACGAGGATGAACCATATAGCAGTCTAAGGAAATTATGGGACGATTCCGAGAGCTATACTTCAAAGGAGTTGGGACAGGCTCTACCGCGAATCAGTGCTCCACACGTGTGGATGTTCACTTTCTATTATTGTATGTACCCTGTTGGAGGTAGCCTACTGCTGAAGCGCCGGGTAAATGCCGTCCCAATTGTGCACCGCCCGCGAGGGTAAAAAGGACTTATGACTACTATGTCACTGTAGTGAGTAGGATAGTAATTACATTCTGGCTTCAGTTTCACTAGTAATAAAATCTGCAGTCCTTGATTTTGAAGGCGCAGGAGTTGGTCAAAACAATCATAAATACATGTTTCAAGTCTCGGCGTAGGCATGCGGAGTCAAGGGATGTGAGACAGGCTTCACGGGGATCCCATCAGAACGTCCAGTTCCATAGCAGTCAGTGGCCAGTCAGCTCGTTTCAAGTGTCGTGAGATGCTCAGCGGCAGCCTTAACAAGTACTCCTTCTGAAGGCAAGTCTCAAAAAGATGTGAACGGTTAACATTACAGTTTGGGGAAAGTGAGAAAAGTATTGCAAACAGATTGAAACATGACCAAATTTAACGGTGCTTCCCCACACAACATTAGTTTGGAATACTTTTTGATACATAAATGTGTTTAGCGTTAAATTGACACTCGGAAATTCCGGTTTTCAAATTGGTCACCCAGGGGACATTTTTCGGTTTCCCCGGGGATCAAAAATTACTGCGGATAAAAATTAAAAAACTACATTTTTTACATAAAATACTAGATTTCAAGGTATTGAGAATTTCATGGATTACAAAACACAGATTAAACTTGTCAACGTAAAATATTGGGTAAGAAACACGTGCATTAGCAGTAGCAGTCATTATACATATTGTGGAAGTCAATTCGGGCGCCAGGAGGACAGCAATGAGGACAGTCGCGCTTGTGCGCATCCACTCCATGCGAGTTTTGTTTCGCAATGTTTGTTTAGCCTCTTGTTTACCAACCACGTCTTCTCTACCGCACCAGCAGCAGCAGCTATAATAATCTGTACAGCAAACTTCTAACTTGCACAAAGAAAAAGAACCAAGTTTACCATATGCACTACAAAAACGATATTCTCAATTAATGCTGTATGCACAGCAACGACACAGAAACGTGCTTAATATTCTACTTGCTTTTTCATCATAAAACCAGAGAGTGAGATTTATTTGAATAGTTCGTTGACTTTCCATTGCATTGTCCACTAGAGATTTATTTGAATGCTTCTACACTATTGGAATTCATGTTTAGATGTTTTCCGGGAAAAGAGTGCTGTCAAGATAAGCGAGGAAGAGGACACATCTTCTGAGGATAAACCAAATTCTGATAATCGTGTCGCACTTCCCACTTTCTGCAACCTCAAATTATATGTGTCAGAGATTGCGTCATCATCAACTTTCCAAGTCCATTAAACGTATCCAGGCACACGGGCACACTACTGGGAAGATTTGTGACATTCGTGTGATGGAAGAGATGAGACATGAGTCAGACTCTGTGACATTTCTTCTCCTCAAACGGATTTCCGTCGTGTGAGCTCGTGTAACGGATCATACTTCCGCTACCGTCCTTCCAGAAACGGTTGTGTTCAACCCAACTCTGATGAATACATGATATACGCACTGTACGTGGGATGGTGACAGTCACTCACACATAGTTTAGAACATATAGAACCCGACTATTTATGTATTTGGAAAGTGAACATCTGGGTTGAGTCCTGTGCCAACACAGATGTGTGTAAGCTGACTGAACTGCTTCTTCCTCGGAGCAGACGACTCCGCTTAAGTAAAAAGGTTATATATATATTTTGATATTACATTATGGCTGTTGCAACTGACAAATCGAGTCATGCAGTTTGGCATGGTTTTCAATTTCCCATAGGGTATTCCCTAATTACAATGATTTATTTAAGAAGCTTCAAAATGAGGTACAGGGTGAGATATTTGAATGATTTCCATTCGGAGGATCGCTAAACGGCAGAGATGAACTTGAACACGTCAATCAATAAGCATGACAAATTATGTTTTCTGTCACAGTTTTATATACGTGCTAGTGTAGTTAGTAAGCTTAAAAGTTTTCTTTTTCTTTAGTTATTCTCAAGGCGAAGGAGAGAAACTTGAACAACCGTAGTATCGTCTATTTGCGTACTACTAGCGACACCTAGCGAAAACCTGAGAACTACTATCTGCAGTTGAAACATGGGGCTTTAAGACACAGACGAGGTCTGAATTGATAAACTTCACTTTAGCAAAGACTACTAGCGTTAACCGTATCTCCCGTTCATGCCGCCACAACACCGCTAGTGCTCGAATTGTGAGGATCTCGCACTTGATTTTCTTTATCCTGAAGTTGAAATAGGATTACAATGTACGTCATCATGGTGGAAATTATCTACAAAAGAATGCGCTGATGAATTATCATTTGAAAATAACTAACCGTTGGCAAAGTAGCTCTTAAAATAATAGTAGAAGCCAAGTGAAAAGTACTACCCCGCCCATCAGAGAACGATCCACGTGAAAGAATCCGGAAGCTGACATTCTCCACTGCCAATTGTTGATACTCTGAACCACCTTGGCAAGCTCCGGATTGAGAACCCCGCTGTTTTCAGAACTTGTCAACATCAGCTCTTTCAACTCCCTGCTTTTTCTTTCCACCTGCAATGATCTGAAAGTTATAATTTAAGACGGATGAGGCAACGAAAATTAAAGAAATGATCTTACTAGGTCCTTGGAGAACTGACCCATCTCAACTTCGAACAGGAATATGGCATGGTAGGCTAGAGTGATCCAAGGTTGAGATGCATAAGTAATCCGTCGGGTATCGTCAGCCTGACTAAGTATACCGTGCAGTGCCTGAATGATACTTATGGTGCTGGAAGTGATTACAAATAGGATCAATGGGCCCATTAGCTTGTCATATCCGTTGAACAAGGTTTGAATTTCGTGGAATGATCGACGGAAGTATTTATTATGATCCCATAAAAATGTAATTTCGTTGACTGGCTCAACCTGAAATTTACTATTGAGAATGCCCTCCTTTCGGAACCGTTGAAAATAATCCAGCTCAAAGGAATTCATCGTGGTGGCACCTTTCGTTTTGGATTGAATCCAACGCTCAACCTCTGCACAAAACTCAGAAAACCTGGACAGGAGGATTTGCAGTGAGACGTTGACGAGGGAAAACGAAACTAGAGGAATCATTATCGCCGGAAAGACGCCGAGCAAGAGTTGTAGAGCGAAGAAAACGTTGTCCCCCACGAAGTGAAACCAGGACTGTGATCTATCACACCGTATCACAGTTACAGTCACCATAATCATCTCGGTACCCACTAGGACAAAGGAAATGAGTATCAAGTACCCAAAGAAACGCCTTGATTTCATTGTGTCCTCTGACAGACCTGAATTGCTTAGTATTTTAACTTTCCGTAAAAAAGAGGAAATGGACTTGGCGTGTGAAATGAAATAAATACGTAGTATTCCGAGAAAAACAATTCCTGATGTCAGGAGACCCTGGAGCAGTGCCCTCGCAATGGAGTTGTGATTACTGAGGGTGATAGATATAAATGGGAGTATATTCAGTAAAAAGTCTACCCCGAGAATCACTAGAAACAAATTTGAGAAGGTACAGAAAGCTGTGTAAGGGCTTTTCCACGATGTGAACTCTTGAAATGTGATGGGATTATTTGTGAAGATGATTCCAGTCAGCCAGCCCAACCAAACGGTGAACTTGAATCCAGGAAGAAACAAACCCATAGTTTTTGGTAGAGGAAAATGCTTCTACTCGCCACGGCTTCGGTTAAACTGAGCCCAGTGAGCATTCCGATAGGCTATCGGCTATTTTTTATATCAACCTGTTGCATGCAATCGCAATCGTACTCCAGAGAACCATAAATCTGGCCTTCTTGATGCTCCATATGAATGAATCACTCAGACAAAAAATCAGTGTATTAGTATATATATATATATATCAATTAAAATAGAATTAATTTCAGGAAATCACGATACAAAATACACGAGACTCGCACGACAGTTTTGAAAACAGTAATCAATTTGAATCACCTTCACCTTCTTCTGGATGGAAGATTGTTCGCCCCAGTTCCTTTTCCATAGAGTTTCACTTGGCATTAATGACACGATAGGTCACTTCTGCACGCATTTCCTCTGTAGCAAGCCCAGCGGAGCACACATGAGGATAGCGTAAATGGTAAGACCGAACCGATAGACGCCTCGGGGGTCAACTTTCGTACAGATCGCCGGCAGAAATTTAGAGGCGTACTTTGCCACACTTCCATAAGTAGGTTACGACACCGCTACATTACAACCATTAAAAACTACGAGACCATGAGAATGAAGAAACCATGAGCACATGTAGTATTAGGAAACGAAGATTAAATACCGTCCTAGCTATCGGTTCAGATTATGAGTCTATCTGAATCTGAAGATAAGGCCAGCAAGTTACACACATCACAAGTTCCCTGGTCGTACTACTGTTTCGTGTTACCGTGAACCATGACTCTTTCTCTCCCTGATCCGGTTGAGGCCTCACGGATGATGTCACCTGCTGATAAAAATTTAGAAGGAGTGCGATTATGTTTCCAGGTATTATCGTCCGCAAAATAAATAGTCCGGAGTTCACGCGCCCTGAATAACATTATCTCCTCAGCAACAGTTTCAGAGGATACAACTGCGAGTTAGCAGGTACGCTTCACGCCTTTGATCCAATTACTTTCCTTGAGGGTATTCACCGGTGTGAAAATTTAGGGAGGGACAAGTGCTAAAAAAAGCCACTCCTCGATTTCAGACATTTATTACCGCAGAACCCTGACCGGAACAGAAGATTCACAATGGCAACACAAACAGGCTACATCACCAGTGTGGAGGGAATTTTGAAAATAGTTACCATTGTATGTCATGGACAAAAGATAAATTGTTTTTTCATTTTACAATATCTTAAACTTTGCGATTTCTCTTTTGTTTGGGACTAATAATACGGAATTTCAGGTCCTTGGGATAGTTACCGTTGGCTGTGGTGTGACTTCGTACAATAAGGACTTGGGATACGAGGAGTACTTCTATGGTGCAGCAGTGGCCTGCCTAGTCGCCTCCATTGCCCTCTATCCAATTTTCCTTTTCGCATTTACGGTGGATACTAACGGAAGACTGAAATTTATCGTAAGAAATGTCTAACTACGCCCTTTTAAAATGTCTTACTCGTGATTTGAAGAAGTTTAGGGGTTTGTATGAAACTTTTAGCATTGGTTATAATTAGAACTTGGGCATTTTCAACATCTTATATAGGATTTCATTTACCATATAATTCTGGGCATCGTCCTGATCGTAGCCTCTAGCATGATGCTGAAGTCAGCAGTTGATAACAATGGTACGGAGCCAGATTCGTTCATACCGACTCCAGACACTAAGAATTACGACAAAAAGGTTGCTGCCGGGGTAAGTTTTTTTAAACATTGGAAGAAAAGTTTATATGATCTTTGGTAACTGTGATCAGGCATATTGTTTTTTCGGAAAATTTTCCTTAGTCGGTTGGATTGATAAATGGCATTGTCTACTTGGCGGCTAGTTTCTTCGTAACCAGAAGGAAGAACGACGATGAGGTAGTTTTCAGTCGCAAGTATGCGTCCGGCAGTTAATTTAGTATAAATACGTTTCAACCATCAGATATGGATTGATTTATGTATGTATTCGATTTTGAATTCCATTATTATGGAATAAAATTTATATTTTTTTCATAAAATTAGCATGATGTTTTTTTAGCTTTAGACCGTCCGGGTTATGCTATGTAATGTATTCAAGTTTCTGCAGAACTTTTGTAAACCTGTGAAACAAAGACTTGGTTTGTTTAATGTGATTGATCTGTAATATGTAAGCTTAATAAATCGAACACTAGAATTTGCGTTCCCATTTCACAAAGCGTTCGTATAAGACAACATGGTGTAACCGGCACGCTGTTTCCGGTGCTACACGTTGAAACCCAGCCAGGAAAATGTTCCGTGAGCCGGCAGCTACGGATGGAACGTGCATTGGCCCCCATTAAGAGAATGTACAACTATACTTGCTCAACACAGGAGTATGAGAGGAAGTACAAGTGTGTGTCCCAATAACTTCATAGCTGTTTAAATGAGGCGAACGACAGTTTAATATATTCCGGAAAGCAACGTCATCGTGGCTCTGAAGTTATGACTGTTTGGAGCAAAACCCATGGGGGATTTTACACCTCTCTGGATAACACAGCAACTCAAAATTCAATGAATTGTTTCTCGGTAAGAGGAATCATGGCACAGAGTACAAGTACATACGTAGACTGATGGGATAGCGGATATGTGCGTACATGATGCAGAGATGCAGACGCTGAAAGTGATGTGGTGCAGACGGAGAGTGCTTGACGGAAGGAAGTAGAATCTTTTGAAACCAGCATACTTTACTCATGACGACATTACAGATGCTTGTTTATATGTAGGTGCTACGATACTTATGCAAATAATCTTACTTCCAACGACTGTTAATGTTGGTTTTCATGGTATATATAGTAGATCTGAAACCAATCACTAAGTGACGTAACTTCCTTAATTAATAACGACATTTGAGACTTCACGGATGCTGCCAACATCAGTGTGAACTCAGTTTGTTGGAACACTTTCATTCAGAGTTCCATAGCCTACTCACAGTTATTGCACGCTACAAATTTGATGTGAGAATAGCGGACGGGAAGAATTCTTTGATGAGTTCATCCATACAGTATACAGTTGTTCCCCTTTGGGTCCATAGTGGAAATTTGACGTTAAAATCCTTTGAATTTTTAAAATTTTGAATATTTGTTGGAAACATCTCCAGCAATTGAATTTGATACGCTGGAAATCTGCTACTTGTGATTGGGAAAATGGTGGGAAACGGAGAGTATTTGCGCGGCCCAGTTGGAGCAGCTAAGCTATTCACAATTGTGAGAGCACGATTTACCTCTTCAATTGGATCAAATTGTCTGAAAAATTACTTTAAAGTGTTATTTTTATTTGATCTTCCAGATACTGGGACTTGTGACAGTCATTTTAAGCTGGCATGCATATTACTGGTCATGTTTTAATTTTGTGATCAGATATGATGCTCTGTGGTACATTGATAATCTCGCGGAAGAGCAAGCCTTCCTGTACACTACGTTAATTTTGCTCATCCTGTCCATTGTCTACCTCATCTTCAGCGTCGTTAGAGATCCCACAATGGTTAGCCAAGGAGCTAAAGTTGCTGTAAGTTTTCACGATGATCTCATACGGAATAAACATGGTGAGCCCCAACTGCAGTTCAATTATAATATTTTCAGGATTTCGTTTTTCATCTGGTGGGGACAGTGGCACTATTGATCGTGGGAAGTCTTCTTATTTACTCCACTGTCTACATTGAATGGTACAAGTGCATACAAGTTGAGTCCTACTTAATACAGGAGAACATTTACCAGTGGTTCATAGGCGCCAGGTGTCAGCTTTACGAAGAAAAGATGGCCGCCGGGGTAAGTTTTCCTTTGCGTCAGTTTTACATTATTTCATGGTTTCATGGATTTACGACGTTTACATTTTAAGAATAATACATGAAATGTGTAATGAATTTTTGCTTTTAGGTAATCGCTATCTTGAATGGTATACTCTACGGAATCACCGGGATACTTGCCATTTCCACATCGTCCCTATATTGAATGCAGTTCATTTGGATAATGGCATGTGTTGGTGTGTGACTGAGATCGGAACTTGTTGTCATCGATGATATCATCCCGTCACCATTTTACACAGCTTGTGTTCCATTTCCAACTATTTATTTCATTTTTGTGAAGTTCCTGTCGATAAACTTACTGTCCCGAGATACCTCCATATTTTATACTCTCAGCTTGTCAGGAGTTCTTTTGTAATTTTGATGTTCAAATGTTCTAGTAAGAAATAAGCCACCCACCTCAGTTACATGTTCATTTATGCTTATAGATGCTATTTAGTTAAGTTTATGAACGTACCCAAAACCTCAGTAAGCTCAGTATATATTCCTCGTGGGTGAGTGAGCCACTACAAAAGTTAACGTACCAGATTCTTCTGCCAAGTTGAAATCGGAGGAAAAGGTTACAACTCTACAACGAGATGCGAACTCCAACAAGGCATCCTCATCATAGTAGTAACACAGCGAAATGGACACTATCAGCTTGCCATACAACAAGATTGAGGACGTGAAATGGTGGAGGATGACACAAGCTCATCTGAATAGTGTTAACAATGGCTTCCCTCGGTCGGTGTCCCTGGGGTACGTTCACTGTGCTTTTTTAAAGGAAGCAGCAAGTTAATTTTGCCGAAAATTTTGTCAAAATAAAGTGCGTCGAACCAGTACCAACATAACTTCTTTGCATGAGTTGCTATACTTTCAACCTCAAGTTGTTTGCATGAACGCGTACATAATAAATGTACGCTCTCAGCACCGTATGTTTGGCAGCTGCGTGAAGATAAACTTGCATATTCCGTGCTTCATAGGACAAATGGATTTACCTTCCAACACAAAAAAGTATAAATCATCACGCAAGGGGGTAAAAAGCTTAATTATATCTGGAAGCATAGATGGGTAGTTTAACCCTAGGAAGGCTGAAATATAGGCTATTCAACCTGAAATTCAAGCTATTAGCTGGAAAAGGCAGTGGGTTCTAGGTAGGCGGATAGAGTTGCTCACGAAAATGGCTGTTCGCAGCATATGCAAACGATTTAGGAACCTTAGCGATAGTACAGCATAATTTTGAAGGAGAAATCTAATTTCTAATGCATATTCGAAAACATTTGCATTGCTCCCAAGGCAGGTATACAAATGCTTTCATTGCAAATAAAAGAAATGCTAGGTTTTCCGGAATATACTGCCTGGAGTATTAAAACCCAAAGCAGGCATCTGGGAAAGCCTTTTTCATCTTAATGTTACCACTTTTGACTTAATTACTTTGAAATGATTACTCGCATTTTGATCAGCACAAGCTTCAGTATTTTCAATATCTGATTCATTCTCTCCGGATGTCCGGAAGTACTTCCTGGCCAAAATGCTAGTGTTTCAATAATTGAAGGCATTGTATACGCTATGCGATTTAAATGCCTATCTTTGGCTTTCGAGGTTCCATTGCTCTTTGATAACAGGTGTGCACTCGATTACCGAGCAATACCGCTCGTGTTCTGACGATCAACTGTCATATGATTGTGCTATTTTATTAGCACCAGATTATATTGAGCTTTGCTGATTCATTCTTTGCTGTCTGCAAGTTGATAAATGTAGTTAAGCCACCATTTCGTACAGCTCTTATGCTGACATGCGAAAGTGCTATGTGGAATACATGGTTTACTTGTAAATGAACTTGTTTGAAATTGTAATTGGATCCATCGCTCTTTGAAATACTGTTTAAAAACCTGATCGATATTGCATTCATTTGTGTCATCTTTTACTATATCATCTCTTGCTTTATTAGTGCAACGTGTTTCAGTTTTTCGACGGCGACTTTAGTACTTCACCGGAAAATACAGTGTGTGATACAATGTCATTGAATCTCTTTGTTTTAAAGTCGTGCACGGGAGTTTCAATTGTGAGTAAAACAGAGCTTGAATTTATGCATTAGTTGAAGATTACCATAATTTAATTAATAATAATATTTAGCTGCTTAATTCCAGCTCCTAAGTGCAATATACTTCATAATTAGTTCAATATATTTGGATGATGTGACGAAGCATCAGGACAAATACAGTCATCCGGATTTACTAACATTTTTTGTTATAACTGGGTTGTGGTTGGCCCTTTTCCAACTAGGAATTGGAACACTGATTTTCAGAGTAAGTACCATTTTGTCTCGGAAAAGGAGATGATTGTATTATTAGTTTTTATCATATTAAGTTGCGTTGTGCTTTTCATTTGGCCCTGGACGGCCATCTTTCGGTTGAGCTTCGTAGTGCGATCTGAATTCCAATGCTCCAATCCAATCCAATTAACTTGCTCGCGAATCATCTAAAGGTCCATGTTTTGATTAACGTTTTATTACAGAGGCTGGAGTCAGCATGGAAGTTCTGGTGTTTAGATCATATCCTGGTGTTCCTGCTCGCAACTATTGTGTTTAGTGTTGCTATGGCGGAAGACGCCCATATTATCGGTGGCAGCACGGGCAATGCTTTCGTGGGCTTTTCGGCCATCAAATTTATCTTTTCGTTTATATCCGCCTTGGTCGTGTACGTCATGGGAAGAAGGGATGGATTTTCAAATGACTTTTAATCTTCATATCATGTGGGTTTGAAAATTGTAAGACTGAAAGTCGCTCGTGTTCCTATACTTGTAAACCTTTCCCTGCAGTGTCAATTATCAGTTATCATTTAATGCGTTTAGGACTTGAAACATTTGTTTATTGATCTTCATATAGAAGAAATCGTGACCTTCTTGTAGTTGGAAGCTTCGTCACCTTAACTGGAACTGTACGAGCGTAGAATAAATTAATGTAAAATTCTCTCAGTAAATAGTAATGAAGCAGTTAACTAGTGAAAGTGTTGGGAGAAACCGAAGAAATAAATAATGAATGAACTATTGCAAGTACAAAACTGTGGTTCAAATATTTGACGTTGAGTAATTTTGAGTAATTTCGCATACGGACAGACAAACGGTCAACCGTAAGGACGGACATTACAACCTACAACAATATATGCTGGTTTCATTAACATAGCGCATTTATCATGAGTGGGTGCATGCAAACTCGTACAACAAAACCGTGACTCACTGTCAGGACCCACGTCATATATACACTTGCCAAACATGTCCATGGTTGCCCTGTCTTTCATCCATTTGACGAAACAACTATTTCAGAAGTTATGACTTCTTTAGGTTTTACGGCGTGGGAAGAGCTACAGAATATATTGATTGATGCTCCATCGGAATAATATGGATGCTTGATGACCGTGAGTAACTTCTATCATTAGCATAACACCTAGCATCTCTGAATCGCACCATTTACTGTCATTAAGGGTTTAGTTACCGGACAAAATTTATTTTAATATTGCCAGCAACTGCAGTTTCTTTCTTTTGATAAATTTGCGATGAACTGAAACAAGGCTTACTACTCCACTTCTTCAATAGCAATCCCATACCATGGTCCTCAGCTCAGTCGATGCCAAAAAGGTTTGGAATGACCACGATTAGTCATGGTCTCTGCTTTGCATCTCAAACTGTGCCTATTGCATGAGCTAACGATTTAGCAATACAAACTCTTACTTTCCTATTAGCGATAAGGGTTGTGAATCACAGTGCAATTTTTAGCAGGTGGTTTTCATCCCCCTTATCGGAAACTCGGTACTCGACCTATCTAGCCGCTGCCTTGCCTACGCGATGGTTGGCATTTGCCAGTTTGCCACTTAAACAGATTGCAGTGATATGACTAAGCGGGAGAGCTGTGGTTTTATGCTGCGATAAAACATTATACTTTCCCCAGCCATTTCGTGCGTATGCAAATCCTGTGGCTGTAGTAGAACCTCATTAATCCGGCCCTCTGGGAACTTGGAATTTAAGACCGTATTAAAGAGTGACCGTATTGAGGGGATAGCTTAGCATGTACGTGGCCCCCTACGCCCGGAAATTTATGTCCGCATTGAAGAGTGGCCGTCTTAAAGGGGGCCGGATAAACAAGGTTCTAGTGTATACCTTTCAGTACCAAATTAGTTAAGTACAATATATGATTTTCCCGTTTATCATAAGATGACGTGGCTTAAAGAAAAAGATGAACACCTGTACTGTGTACTTGATACTGTATGGTATCCAGTTTAACATGGTGATATTTATCAAGAGAGCGATAACGGTAAGCATACAACAGCTAATTGAGTGTGACAGTGCGAGAGCAAATGGAAAATAAGAGCTGCGAATGTTTAGTGTCACGTATAAATGCTTCGCATGGGGATATGAAATCTCCATGAGCTTCGTAGATATTCTAACGATGACTCGAGGTTGCAACGCGTGTGCACTTGAGAACGTCGACGATTCGAACGCTTTTTTATCAGGTGATTTAACTGACTGGCTAGATGGACGACGAGCAAGTGAAAAATGTTTTGAGCTTCCAATTCAAAGTTAAATAATATTTTATACACTAGCGGGCATCATGCTTCAACAATAGTTTATCACAATAGTGGCAAAGTGAAAACAAGTGAGGTTAGTTTCTCGAGCGGTATGGTTCGTATACAACTGTATCCTAACTTTGAGTACCTTTTGACCCGGCCTGGGATCATGAAACTAATGACCCTGGTGAGTTTGCAAGACACTGGATGATATATATAACTGAGTTTACGATTTCATTTCTGTGTACTTTTTCTCGTGTTATTTCCCTTCAGGTTTTTGGGATTCTCTCTGTGGGTTTCGGACTCCGTGGCATTGAAGGTTCTCGTTATAATGACACAGCATCAGACAAGCTGGAAAATGAGTTATATTTCGAATTTGTCGTTGTTTCTGTGTTTACTGTATCACTTTTTTATCTTGTTCTCCATTGCTTCAGTGACGAGCTCACTTATAGTAGGAAGAATCGAGTTTTCGTAAGTGAATTTGAAGTGAAAAGATCATTTCAGTATTACCTCATCAATTTGTGAACTTGTCATTATTCCTTGTACCACCAGGATACAATTTTTCACACGGCATCGGGTAAAGCTCTTCTTGTTGCCGGAATTTTGCTTATTAGCTCAGCCGTTCACATCGAATCCCTTTGTGGACAGGAATTGTTCAGTTCGATAATAAGAAAAGATAAGGACTGCCAGTTGCACGACTTCAAAATACTAGGAGGGGTGGGTCAATAAATATGAATCGCTTCATTTTATGTTTGAAAATGTGCATCCAAGAAATTATGCTATGACTAATTTTTCAGACGTTAGCTCTCTTCGACGGCCTTCTGTACGAAATCACAGCTTACTTGGCTTTCACAACAAAGGATCTGACGTAAATCTGCTCGGATTGTAGGTTTCATTTTTGTCAAATTTATGTACAGCGTGACTCTGTTTCAACATTTGCGTATACCTCTTGTATGCCACTTGTAAGTTACAAGTTGTAACCCCATCGACTCAGATCTACTCAATTAATGGTCGGTCTTTGTATCCGACCTTCTTATTTTCGTGTCTTTCTAATGTCGCCTGTTGTCAAACGGATTAAATGAGAAGCGCAAGCTGTGTCGAGAGTATCAACGAAAATTAGTCACGAATTTTCATCATTTCACCAATATTATATTCTCATTGTTTGTCTATTTATTAAGTTTCTTCGGTTTTTACAACATTCGTAGTACACTAGAAGCTTTTATATAGCTTCTAGTGTACCACCGTATATCACTATACCACTGCGTAATGAGTATGCAGTGGTTCCTGATTTCCAATACTTCAGAAGTCCCCTCTGTATTCAGTATCCATCAAGACATTCTCGAAGAGACATATTAGAGGGTATGCTTGTGGGATAGTTCTGGTTGAAAAAATGTCGTGATACGGTAAATTATATTTGTAATTTATAGAATTTTCTCATACACATGATTTTACCTTTGGCCACGTAACAGATTTTCGCGGCAGCGTTCCGAGCCATCTCACCCGTCACATCACAGTGCAGCACCAGACGTATTTTATTCTCAGTTCGCGGCCATGCCAAAACTTTGACATGTGCCCCCAGCTGTGCTTCTTCATGCTCCCCTATCTGCGCCAATCTATCACATACTTCAGAAGCTGAAATATTTGGATGGACTTGGAGCAATACCATGTTGGTATGAACTGTGCTAGGATCGGCCTGAATCGATGGGCTGTTCAAACTGGCCACAACACTCGCGATCTCTTTCGCATTTGCATGATCATCTGCCAATCGCTCAATCATGCGATCCAAACAATAGAGTCCTGCCGCAGCTAGTATACCAACTTGACGCATCCCACCTCCAAGGGATCTTCTGTAGCGTCGGGCTCTAGTTTTATAAAGTTTAGCACTGGTTTGTCAGTCAAACAAATTCAGCTTTCCTGTAGTTTTTGAGGTGAAAAACATACTGTTGGATGAAGCTAGCACTGCCCGCTATAATGGAGCCGACCGGTGCTCCGAGACCTTTGCTTAAGCAAACCGTGACAGATGAGAAATCTCTCGCTATGCGCTTCGGTGAGACACCGCTTGCAATGGAAGCATTGAATAGACGTGCACCATCCAAATGAGTTGCGATCCCGTGTTCTTTCGCGATTCTGTTCACCTATTTGATAAACAACTTATGATTTTCTGCAATAAAACTTGAGTTAATTAGCAGTTCAACAACATACAGCAGTTTGACTATTTGCACGTAATTTCTTTTCGAATTTTTAAAGATTTGCGCCTTCTACCACTTCACATACCTCATCTATCCAGTTCAACGGGAGAACTAACCCCCCAAAATAATTCTGAGTATTCTCCACAGCAATCATGCTAGTTTTGGGGAAATGGTCATTAGCGTGATCTCGAATCCGATCCAAGATGCCGCTCAGACTGAAAGTCCCATCTTCTTCCATCGGAATCTTATTCGCTTGTACACCGGCCACCTTGAAGTCATTTGTTATTCATCAAAGTTCAGACAGATAAGCTTTGCACCTAGAACTGACTGAACGTAGATTGAACGATATGCCACTTACTTGTGCTAATGATCCTTGTTCGTACAGAAAAATGTGATTTTTGTCTCCCACAATCGCTTCTGTTGATCTATCCTTACAGTGGATTATGCCTGGACGGGGGATTCAAATTCAAATCAATATTTTGGCGCTGTGCATTTTGTTAGTTTCGTGCAACTTTTAGGTCTTTAAGCGTTAAAAATTCCAACTGTTGGTTTAGAAATATTTATTAGCGCGGAATCCCTTTCTCAGACCCTACTTATTGATGCTATTCCTGATTCTTTTCCACTATATGGAATAATAATAATAATATTGAGCTAAATATCACAACAATAAAAATCGATAGTACGAAAGCTTGAACACCCCCCAAATATTTCGATTACAAATATCACTGTTATTTTCAAACGATAGGAACAAAACCGTACTGACTCGCAAGTAAGTTGCCCATTGATCCGGATGTGATAAACAGGGCGGCTTCCTTTCCCAGTATGTCAGCCATTCTAGCTTCGAGCTCTACAGGCAAAGTTAGAGGACATTAGATTGAAAAACTTGGAATAAGAGGCATATTTCCCTTGTTCTTGCAAAATTACCTTTGACGGTCGGATCTTCATGAGTAACATCGTCCCCAACTTCAGCGTTGGCCATTCTCTCACGCATAGCCTTATTGGGTTTAGTGAAGGTATCGCTTCTAAGATCAACAATCANGTTTAGTGAAGGTATCGCTTCTAAGATCAACAATCACCGTCGAATCTCCCGATTTGTGTTCTCGTGCGGAATACATTTTAACAGTTATTTGTTCCGTGGTACGACGTCCGTATTTTGATTCCCTATGGATGTTCCCGCAGCTGCGTTTGCTTCCTCTGGCGGCTGAGATTATGTACTGGATGTTCTGCTTACTTTGCTCTAAAGGCATACGAAGACCTTCACTTCAATATTAAATCGGCATTCGGAACTTAGGGAAGTAGCGGAAGGCCATCGATGACCTCCAAGGATCTGACTGGCGTTTTCCTGTTTCTACCTCATTATGCTCTGAAGCGGTCACTACTGATCGGTGAAGTTCCGGTTAAAAAATTAAAAACTGTTGGTCGAAAGGTCAGCGGTGACCGGAAATGACCTCTTCCGGGTATGTACTATCATAAAATGGTCTTTGCTGATTAGTGAAGATGCGATATGAACAATCAAACCTTTTTGCGGAAAGGTCATCCGATTACCCTAAAGGACTTGATTATTGGTCACCAGTATGAATAGCGTGATATAGTTTAAGTTGTATCTATACTTACTCGTGAAGAGCCGGTTAAAATATTCTCATTCTTTAGTGGAAACGTCATCCGATGAACCTGAACGACCCGAGAAATCTTGGTCAGTTTCTAAAGGTTCGTGTCCTATGAAGTGGTCACTACGGATGGGTTAAGACCTGATTGAAATATATATTCCAGTCTGTTCAAGTTCAAATGATATCGTGACTACTGATGACAGATAGGCCTACACGGACGGGAGGAAACGATTATGGAACCAAGAAGTAGCTGACGCTGCTTACTCAAGTAACTCAAAACATTTGAGAAAATCAACCCCAATGTGGCTCTGGTTGCCTGAGATTATTTCATAACTCAAAGGCAAGTAGCAATAGCAGCAGTAAGAATCTGATTATTCTACACACAAATAATCTGCCTGCTCAAAAGGAGAGTAACATATGACTCAATCGACATGTCAGAAGCCAATATTACATTTAATGATAAGAACAGAAAGGTTATACAGTTTACGTTATGGAGTCTCTGAGGTCCCCAAAATTTCCCCCCATTACTTTAAGCTCTGATGCGATATGTATAGATTTTACACTCACACATAATAAAGCCCATCCAATGAACAAAGTACATAAAGTATCATAGTTCTGAGGTGATTGTGCTGTGCGAATTATCTGAGAGGCAATTTGTTTAACGGGTGTACACTCGTTGCCACATGGAGATGTGATGGTGCTTCTACAAATCTCACAATGTCTGGGTTACTCGGACTGACTACACCATTAATGATGCAACACAGAGAGCACGACACTGCAAGGCAATGTACGAGAAAATGAGGTAAAGGGTTATGTGATATCAGATCTCACCAATACACTTGGGGCAGTCTGAGCCAACGCAATCTTGAACTTGCAAACTCTATCTGTGAGCTATCAGTTTCTCAACCTCTGTCTGTCGATGAATCAGTGTTAAAGCGGTGCATTTCACACCGGCTCCTCCGGAGGTGCTCAGAAGATAGTAAGATTAGATTCGCTAACTCTAAAAATGTCGTTCTTCTTTCTGATAAGTGCAGATAGTGTTCTTCAGTATTCGTCTTCCCCATAGGACTGGACCGAAGGTTTGAGAGGTATGATTTGTAGAGAATCCTTCTATAGATTATTGTAGCAGGGAAGGAATACTATCCAGAAAGGGAACTGGGAAAAGGACTATTGATCAAGCTTAAATGCAAATGAATGTAACCGGTCGAATTGTTTTCAGTTGTATGGAAGGAAAAGAAGCAAATTGTAAAGTTTTGACAAAAATTGCAACATAATTTGAAAAATCATCATGTGCCACGTCTAATAAACGGTGTGGAGCCTATTAGGCCTTTATAGGCGTCACTATACAAGAAAGATGAACAGAATAATAAGCCATTAAGGAAGATGCCGATCAACCTGATCGCATGAGGCGTGAATTCAATTACTGATCGATCTTTATACTCGGGCTATGATTTCTATTACTTTTATTTTATTTATTGTCACCATTTGTGAACCAGATGAAATGAGATTAAATAATACCAAATAATAATAACAGAAAGTACCAACGAATATTTGTTCCGACGTTTGAATAAGGTCACCGGAATACTATTAAGTTCTCCCATTGCTAACATATT
Source organism: Pseudobourletiella spinata (assembly GCA_009870155.1). Lineage (NCBI taxonomy): Eukaryota > Metazoa > Arthropoda > Collembola > Symphypleona > Bourletiellidae > Pseudobourletiella > Pseudobourletiella spinata. The sequence continues at coordinate 11,504 of WJFA01000179.1, read as the reverse complement.
TTGGAAGATGCAGTTTGAAAGAAGTTGTTAAAAGACTTAAGACTCTCCTATGTACTGAGAAATATCCACCTTCGTTTGACCGTGTCCAACGCAACATAAGACAGATGGCACCTTAGAGGCCATGCTTCTGGGAGAATTCTGGAAGCAAACAAATGGAAGCACAAAACAATATACATTTAAATTTTCTGAAACTACCTCATACATGATTTTACCTTTGGCCACGTAACAGATTTTCGAGGCAGCTTTCCGAGCCATCTCACCCGTCACATCACAGTGCAACACCAGACGTATTTTATTCTCTGTTCGCGGCCATGCCAACACTTTGACAGGTGACCCCAACTGTGCCTCTTCGTGCTCCTCTACCTGTGCGAATCTATCACATACTTCAGCAGCTGGGATATCTGGGTGAACCTGAAGGAGCACCATGTTAGTTTGAACTTTGCTCGCATCGGTCTGAATCGATGGGCTGTTCAAATCGGCCACAGCACTGGCAATCACTTTCGCATTTGCATGATCATCCGCCAGTCGCTCAATCATATGATCCAAACAGTAGAGTCCAGCGGCAGCTAGTATACCGATTTGACGCATTCCACCTCCAAGGGCCTTCCTGTAGCGTCTGGCTCTTTGATTTTTAAAGATTATGATTATTTATTTATTTGTTTATTATTTATTTTTAATAAAAAATAGTTATTCCTTCGAATGCTTGTATAGTTAAAAGCATACTGTTGGACGAAACTAGCGCTGCCGGCTAAAACGGAGCCTGCCGGTGCTCCCAGGCCTTTGCTCAAGCATACAGTGACAGATGAGAAATCTCTGGCGATTCGCTTCGGTGGGACACCGCTTGCAATGGAAGCATTGAATAGACGGGCACCATCTAAATGAGTCGCGATCCCATGTTCTTTCCCAATATTATTCAACTGTTAAAGAAGAAACATTTGACAGGAATTTAGTATATCTAACAAATCGTTGTGTGCATGTAAGCGCGTCGTCTCCCATTACACACTCACCTCATCTATCCAGTTCAACGGGAGAACTAAACCTCCATAATAATTTTGAGTGTTCTCCACAGCAATCATGCTAGTTTTGGGGAAATGATCATTTGTATGATCCCGGATCCGATCCAAGACACCGCTCAGACTGAACGTCCCATCTTTCTCAACTGGAATCGTATTTGCTTGCACGCCTGCCAGCTTCAAGTAATGTATTATAAGTTTCGGACGAGATTGTGCAATTCTGGCAGCAGTAATTCTCATGCCATACCACATACTTGCGCTAGTGATCCTTGTTCGTACAGAAATATGTGATTTTTGTCACCAACAATTGCTTCTGTTGACCTTTCCCCGCAGTGGATCATACCTGGAGGTTGAATGTGACCCAAATTATTGTTTATACTATCACATTAGTCTATAATATTTGTGTTACATATACATTTATGCACGACTACATTATTCTAATTTTCATAGCATAGTAAGGACCGGACTGACTTGCAAGTAAGTTGCCCATTGATCCAGATGTGATAAACAGGGCGGCTTCCTTTCCGAGTATCTCAGCTGTTCTAGCTTCGAGCTCTGTGTAGGGAAAGTCAGGCAGACATTACTTTGAAACGGAGTCAGGTAATATTATTTTGAAACTGAGTCATCCAAAATACCGGTATTCTTGGAATACGAGGCATGCGTCCCTTGTTCGTGCAAAAATACCTCTGACAGTAGGATCTTCCTGAATAACATCGTCCCCAACTTCAGCGTTGGCCATTCTCTCACGCATAGCCTTACTGGGTTTGGTGACGGTATCACTTCGTAGATCGACAGTCACCGCCGAATCTTCAGATCTTTGCTCCCGCGCTGAGTACATTTTGACAGTTGTTTCAGCTTCTTTCTTAAGTCCGGTCAAACGAATTGAAAGTTTTCGAATTTAAACAGTGTTTCCGCAGCTGCGTTCACTACACTACCTCTGGCGGATGGGATTAGGTACCAGAATATTTGTTAACTGCACTCAATCTCAATTTGATAGACAATGACAATAGTCGGCTCAACAAGTCAGCTCTAAAGTAACTCAAAATGTTTTAGAAAAATTAAAGCACAGTCTCATGACGACTCACATAACTCAAGTAGTAAGTAGTAACTGCAAGATCTGATATTCGCTAGAGTAGACAAGCATGCAACATGTAGATTACACGTAAATAATCTTCGTCCAAAAATAGAGGACAACTTGATGGATTAAGTATGTCAGTAGTCCTGTCCCACATAATGATAATGATAAGACCAGATAGGCACTATGCTATGGAGACTCTACTCGTTTTCAACATACGTGCTTTCCCATTTTAACCTCTCCTGCGACATGTCTAAGCTTGATACCGAATTCTCACAGAGTAAAGGCCAACGGACATAAGCAGTACGTATGTCATAGTTCTGCGGTGATCACATTTTATGAGGGTTGTTGCCTGAGATAGCTAGTTTGACAGGTATCTTCTTGTCGCCATTTGAAGATTTGACACTGCTATAGCAAAATCTAGTCATTTCGGGGTTAGTCGTGTTGGCTACAATATTGACGGTGAAACAGTGGCAGTGGTAGCGGGAGGCGTATACAAGGGAATTTGTTCCTAGAATGATGAATAGAATGAATGTTATTTGTATAGTTATGTCGGTGACATAAGCAGAAAATGAGGTACGGGGCCAAGTGATTTTTCCAATATATTGGTTTACGTTAATACAATTGGCTAAGTCTGGAGCAATTCGAACTTGAACTTTCGAACTCTGCGAGTTCCCAGTTTTGCAACCGCGGCTTGGTCTTACCAATAAAATTGTCCACTTCACCGCTTACAAGTTATGTTATAATCCCCTACAGAACTTAGGAAATCGTAGAATATATTCACAAAGCTCTACGAATTTCGTTCCTTCTTTCGACGACAGGAAATACCCAGATGGGAGACAATTTTAAATGGAAATGAATCTTTCGACGCATAATTTCTTTCACTGTCAAGCGCAGGAAGAGTGACAAACTGAGGATTGTGTGCAACAGAAATAGTGATGAAGTTTTAACAAACAACCGCTTGCAATGCACAGCGTATAAATAATTTAGTCTGGCATCATTTGCATCAGGATAGGCAACTGCGTGCAACAATGTGAGATTCAGACCAAGCGGTTATGGGAAGGTGTCACTAAATCTGATCGAAGTCCCATATTAACGTAGACAGGGCGTCTGAAGAAGTCAGTTTGGTACGCAGCCTGAGAAGAGTAGGCAGTAGTCTAACATATCATACAAGATCCCATATTTGAAAAGTTAGAAACGTTTCATATTTTTCAAAATGCTGCCGTTGTTGCTGTATTAAATAAAAGTTAGTCTAGCCTGAATGCCACTTAATAGCATTCACGGGCCGCCCAAGCCTTGCTTGAAAAGAGCTGACTGACTTGTTATGTCGTGCTGCACTCCACAATCTCTAAATCCCTTACTCGTAGTTTATTATTAGCCGTAGCGACTCATGGGTAAAACTCGACCCTATTTGCACCAAGCTGGATTTGGCAGCTGTCTTTTACAGGATAAGTTGCACTAGGTTCTGAATTTTTGATTTATAACCGAAGAACATAATGGATTAAAGCGGGTTTAGCGATCAACTCATGCTGTATAATATTGCAGTTCTTCACCGCCACCAGAATCGCTCCGCACCCTTACAAATAGACGTGTATATCCAAGCAGCCGCAAACAAAGAATAATTAAAATTTATGAGTCAACAATATTGCACTAAAAAGTGCTCCCTTGGCTTAATTTTCCAGCTGTACCTTCCAAACCAAGCTGCTTTGATAGCCCCGTGACATCGACTCTTGCCTTCCAGATCAATGGAAGCAATGCAAAGGTCATCGAGCTGAATATCGTCCATCAACGATTCATGACATTTGTCATGTCTGCAGCCAATTTTAAATCCTCACATTCTAGTGCATAAACTCATGAAACTATGACATTCGGGACTTAAAGGTCATACGTGATAAATGAACACATGTGAAAGTATACCAACAGACTGCTTCAATTCCATATCGCTTCAGATTATCTCTCTCCTGCGTTCGCTTCATATGTTTTATAATAGTCTTAAGAACTATGACTGAATTGATCTGCAGGCTACTTTGCTACGTTAGGTAGCTTCAAAGGAGATTTGAGTTGAGTAGATGACTTGGATCGGAATCGAACTGTTTTTCCTGAAACGTTCATGTTCACAAAATCCAGTTTAATTAGTGATCAAAATACTAGAAGGAAAATACGTTATCGGGGAAAAATGAGTCTCAAAATTGAAAAGGTGGAGGTCAAGGATATTCGCTTCCCAACATCGCTGGAAGCACATGGCTCGGATGCTATGCACACCGACCCAGACTATTCTTGTGCATATGTGATTGTGCACATTGAAAACGAACCGGACCTCAAAGGCTACGGTTTGGCGTTCACGTTGGGCCGAGGAACTGAAATTGGTAAGATTCTGCTTCTTTTCTAGCCATCCAGTGCGCGTGAGAATGCACAGCCATGACGGCATCCATCTGTTGATCACCAGTTGTTCAAGCTGTCCGCTCTCTGTCCCAGCTGGTTGAAGGGGAGGATTGCCTAAAAATATGGAACAACTTCGCCGAGTTTTGGAGGAAAATCACTAGCGAGTCCCAGATGCGATGGGTAAGAGATTCATGGTAAATTCTTGGGAAATTACATAGAGTAACCGTTACGCAATACCAGATTGGACCAGAAAAAGGAGCAATACATCTGGCAACTGCTGCTATTGTGAATGCCTTGTGGGACTTGTGGGGCCGGCATGAAAACAAGCCGGTGTGGAAGCTGCTCGTGGACATGACACCGGAGAAGCTCGTGTCCACCATTGACTTCAGATACATGTGCGTTGACCAAGCATTTCAAATGGGCAGTGGAAAGAAAAATATTGCTATAACTCTTATCTCAGATCTGATGCCGTCACACCAGCTGAATGCATACAAATGCTGAAGGAGAAAAGGCCAGAGGCAGAGGAAGAAATGAAGACGGTGGGATATCCGGCGTACACAACGCAAGTCGGTTAGTATTGACTTAGCTTAATAATGCACTGCTCGTCATAAACTGAATGAAATTATGACACATGAATGCACAGTAGATTCTCGTTATTCCGGTCCTCTCAGGACCGGGAACTTTTGACCGCATTAAAGAGTGGCCGTATTAAAGGGATGGCTTAACATGAACTTGGCAGCCACTACAGCGGAGACCACATTAGATTGACCGTATTAAAGGGGGGCGGATAAACGAGTTCTACTGTACTACCAATTCCAAACCAATTCTGCACATTAAATACAGTTATACGAATTAGCTTTACAGCTGAATCAGAAACACGTTGAATTTCACGTTTGTGGAAGCTGAATTTTGAACGCGTGTCTTTCAGGATGGTTGGGCTATTCTGATGACACTGTCAAAGATCTGTGCAAAGAATTTCTCGCTGACGGATTTAATAGTTTCAAAGTAAAGGTGGGACAGAGTTTGCAAGACGATAAGAAACGGTGCAAGCTTGTGAGAGAAGCCATCGGACCGAATAATAACCTGGTACTTTTGTTATTTCCCGAAGCTTAACTTTTATACATTGATTATTGCACTTCACCGTACTGTACAGCAGTTTCCAATGTCTTCATAATAATAAGTGACTCTATTCAAAATGAGATGATTGATGCGAACCAAAGATGGGACGTGGAGGAGGCTATAAATTGGGTAACCCAATTGAAGGAATTCAAACCACTATGGATTGAGGAGCCAACCTCCCCTGATGATGTACTTGGGCATGCCGCAATTGCAAAGGTTAATAGTTATTATTATGAACTATAGAACTAATTTTAACGCTAGCCTCAGATAAAATTATAAAAGACTTCAGTACGACATAAATGTGAGGAGCTGTATTCACATTTACAATATTGAACTAGCACGGTTGGTCTTACTTCGAACTTGACCTGGTCGGAAGTATCTGGTATTTGCATGTATTTAACAATTGATATCAATATCTAAAAGAAAAATTCAGTAAGAAAAAAATTATTTGAACTAGCACGGTTGGTCTTACTTCGAACTTGACCTGGTCGGAAGTATCTGGTATTTGCATGTATTTAACAATTGATATCAATATCTAAAAGAAAAATTCAGTAAGAAAAAAATCATCCCGACTGATTTTCCGCAATAAGGATACTCAAGAAAAGAAATAATGGATTTCGTTAGACATTTGTGAGACACAAGTATTAATTACTTAATGAAATTACCAACAGAACCTCAAATAATATTCAAATCTACTGAACTGGTCCACTGTTGCTGATTTAGGAGTGAGTAAATCAGCAGGACTTAAATTATGGCACGACCTATTTTTTTCAGGCACTGAAGCCATTTGGTATCGGAGTTGCAACGGGGGAAATGTGTCAAAACAGGGTTGTATTCAAGCAACTTCTACAGGCGAATGCAATTTCCTTCTGTCAGATCGACTCTTGCAGGTTGGGCGGTGTAAACGAAAACCTCGCAGTTTACTTCATGGCGAAAAAATTTGGAAGTGAGTCGAAATCAATGAAACGCCAAAGAATTAGTTGCTATGTAAAATTTGAGATGCTGCTTACGTTCTCGCAGTTCCTGTTTGCCCGCATGCTGGAGGAGTGGGCTTGTGTGAAATGGTTCAACATCTTCAAATTTGGGATTACATTAGTCTCACCGGTGACAAGCAAAATCGGATGATCGAATGGATTGACCACTTGCACGAACACTTCACTGCATCCCCGAAAGTAGTTCGAGGGCACTACGTCGCACCAAAAGTAATCACCTTTTGATTTAACTGACTGATCACATTTAATGAACTCGTTTAACCAATGAGCTGCCTCTCATGATATGACAGGAACCAGGGTACAGCACCCAATTTAAAAAGCGATCGATTGACACGTACGAATTTCCCAACGGGAGCTACTGGACTTCAACCGAGGCTTCCTCATCATCGTGATTCAACACACAGGAGGATCTTTGGAATTTGTCGAACTTCTCGGCTCAACCGGCAGTATCACATCTTTGCTTAGCCGTTCCCTTACGTATTCGGGCTGTTAAACACAAAAATTAAACCAAATCAGGAAATCCTACTTACTATGACATTTTGGATGAAGTACGAAATAAATTGAAAAGGAAACAAATACACACTTACAGTAACAAACCACCAACTGTTTGGGCGAAACATAGTCCTACTGATGAATCCCATCGAATCGGACGGGGCAATTACGTGCAGATGCAAATGTGCTATACTGTGAAATGGTGGCCAGTGGAAACCCAGTAATTTCGGAATATCATTGACATTTGCTTCTTTTCCTTCTGCTTCAAGATCCGCCTTAATCTTCTCATTCACAACTTGATGTCCGATTTCCACTAAGCGATCCAACAGACTTATATGAGTCGGACTCAAAGCCTTGGCATCCTTGATATGTTCTCGGGGAGAAATAAGGTAGTGGTACTTGGATGCTGGGCGAATATCGGGGAAAGCTACCACTTCATCATCCTGCGTCAGACAGTAATATTAGAACGACGACATTTTCATCATTGCGGTAATATAATATATACAGTATTTTACAAACCTTGTATGTAAGACTAGTCAAATCCTGAGATTTTTCGTCTATGATTCTGCAAAATAGACATTTTTCTCGCGTCTTCTCATCAGAATCCATTCCGTCTTTTCCACCACGACTACTGATACTGTACACTGAAGTTTTTACGCCAAAGGACTTAGATGTGTTACCGCACACACGAGTTAGGAGCTGTGCCAACTGTGTCCTACTGTTCAAAGACAAACTATAGATATAGATATAGAAATTGCAATTATTCGTACAATGCAATACCAGTACCACTAAATGCATACTACTATGCTTATGCTCAGTCTGTGAACTCATCCTCACAATCTCATTTAGTTTAGAACTGGGAAGGGGAAGGGGAGTCGTATACGACGCACAACAGAATCAGATGACTGCAACAAGGCAACAATGAGATCCTTGGTGTATGAGAAAAATTGAATGAGCTGCACTCAACGATAAAGCTTCAAATAAATTGTCCAAGTATACGTAGTAAACATAGTTTGGGGTTTTACTTTGCACGCAAAAAAAGAATCTATTCTTGAAATATCTGTCTAAACGGTTTTCCTACATTATTAAATTAAAAAACGAAGGGCAGCAAGACTTACATGACTGATTGCAGAACAAACCTCAAACTTCAAACTAAAAGTGAAACAGCTACGGAAAACATGTTTTATGAATATGACGAAAACCGCGTCAATCTCACGTGCACTCGTCGCCCACCAATCCCGTCACAATCTTTCCCAAACGAATACATTTTCAACTCGCAAAATGTCATCCATCCACATCCAAGGGTATAGAAACTATCTCCCTTGATCCACATCATTCGATCAGTCCACAGTAGGCCGGTTCATTTTTATTACATTTTCTATATATTTATCGTGTCCATTCACCTCACAGTCATGATTATGAATTGAGGTGAGCAGTAGACAAGCAAATCTTACCCAATATCTCACCTGTAAGCCACCAGCCGTCCCATAGGGCTGGTTATTTTTCTTAGTCTCGCATTGCCCCAGGAACAATAGCGGTGTCAAGTGTAATTATAACGTAAATTCTGATTGTGTTTGAAGTTACATATTTGTAACTCTTCAAGGCTGTAGATAAACAAATCTATCCTCATCTTCAAGGAGATTATAGATTATAATTTTTGGCCCATTACAGCTGCATAAGGTACTTTTAAGAGAAAACTGCGAAACTAAATAACTGAGTAAATGTCGGCCTGATATTTCGAACGTACTTTACATTGCTGTTTGTAGTGCAGGTTCTCAAGTGGTGTTATCTTGTAATCTGTGGAGTACTACTTCCTGTTATGGTCTGACACGCTTTATATGGCATTAGGCGAATCTTGGATCTTGGACATTGCGATGCATATTACTAAACTCCACTGATAGTAGTTAAATTCCGTTCTGTCTGCATATTTAATTTACAACTAATTTAAATTCTGAAAACAAGCTACTACATATTACAATTTTGTCCTCCAGGTGTGAACGACGGAATTAAAGAGCAGTTGTAGCCCCAAATTAAACTTATTTTTTATTAAAAGCACAGAAATTATTGCTGAAGGTTCAGTAATTCTTGAACACATAATTACAGCAAAGAACGAACAGTTGCTTATTGCATGTTACAAATACTTACAAATACAAACACGGTAATTCTGACTACATGCAACTTGTCTTGTCATCAGTCTAGTCCAAACGTCTAAAGGATTAGTTTATTAAAAATATTTCATAGAAAATTGGCTGGGTAAAACAACATCTCATTTAGGCCATTTGAGCCTTTCTGATTTCAAAATCCACAAACGTGGGTACACTTTTGCAGCCATCTTCAGCAAAAATTGGATTATCTTGTGGTACATAAACGACCTTGGAAGCGATGTACCTGGAAAATATTATCACATTTCTCATGATATAGAAAATAATCTAATACTTAGTAGTTATCAAATCTAGTGATATTTTCTCATGATCTTCATTGTACTTACTCTGGTAGCACATAAAGTACTTGTTTCTTGGCTATATCTCTTTTGGCACACCGTATCACATGTTCTTTCTCCAGAGGGAGGAACGGAATGTAATAGTCAACCAGTCGTTTCTTAATCATGTCTGCATTACGCAAGCCACCTGTACAAGAGAAAAACATGAGAGAAACTTGAAAAGGACACGAATTATTTTTGAATTCGTCCAGCATTGTAAAAACCGGCAACTATGTAACCTTGTTCTGTGAAGACGTCTCGTGCAATAAGTTGTCGGAAATCAAGAAGTGTGATTTCTTCCCGGGTTTTCCCTTCTTTTCTCAAACGATCAGTAGTTTCGATGATTGACTTTGCTCCCGTATTGCTGAGGAAAATGAAACTCAGTCCGCGGTAATCCACCCCGTCAACGCTTACATGATGATCAATGAATGGAACTATCACGTCGAAAATTTCGGGTGGCATTTTGTCGACTTCGTCAAATATAAAAAGACTCCTCCCGCATGATTTTGCAGCATTTTCAATGGTACGGCGCAGCAATTCCTACGGCACAAAAGTTGGTAGATACAGATTTAATTGAGGTTAACCACCAATTATGCTACAACTTTACGAAAATAAGAGCTCAATTGCTTAAGCAAACGAGTCAAATATGTTCGAAGGAATGTTATAATCTATCATGAAAATCATGGAAAATCACTGCGGAACCCTGCGCTATTTTGAACTTTGAGTCTTTACAAGACCCTAATTCACGGATGTGTTTATAGTTTAACATGCAAAAGCTGCTTCTTTAGTCATACTCATGTAGGCACAATTCAAGCCCCGATCTTCCTCATGCATCCTACGATTTGATCATACGAATTATAAGCCAGCACTAATACAACATGACGATACCTGATTTTTACGCAATCTGGATTTGTCGAGCTCGAAATTCATAGGTCCAATGAAAGGATATACATAAGAGCTCTGAAATCCGCCGTCGTAAAGATGACTAGCTATCAGGTGAGACATGTGCGTTTTCCCGGTTCCAACGGGCCCATGAAACGCCATCACCAGAGCCTTCCTGGGTTTGGTGGTAACATGAGCGTGAAGTGCATTCAGCACTGCTTCCACTGCAACCTGCTGGCCAAACATCTCCTTCGACAAATCCGATTCCAATCTTTTCATTCCTAAATCAAAAGGAATAGGTACATATTGAAAATGCTCACATGACCCGTCATGACAAATTTCACAATTAAACAACCCCAGGATGAATAATCTCATCACCTCTCCCACCTTTCACTAAGACTACGTAAATCGTTTACTGATTCTTACTTTCAATTTGGTTCTGGGAGTCGAAATGGCAATTCATGTTGTAATGCCTATCCAATAAAATAGCCACTATTGCTACGACGACAAGCAATACGAAGGCCTTAAGTCCCAACCCTCCCGCAGTCATTTCGGCCCCCGACAAAATTCCAAGGACTACAGGCTCTTTAGTCCGGCTTCGCCCACGTCACTTCAAACGGCAATAATAAGACGACAAGCCCACCTTCAAAATGACTCGAATAAACAATCCCACACGGAACTGTCATGCACCTACCCTATTCGTGTAAAGTTCGCCCCACAACTGCTGTACGTTCCCGTATCTATGGTAAGTTCATACCCTTGACATTGCCCCACAAGCATAAAACAACCGAGTAATGTCGGACAGAGAAGAGGTGAGCACCTGCTCCACAATTCACTACTGTACTGTGGCCACCACCAGGTGAGGTAATGATAAATTAGGATCCAGGATATTCTTTAGGTTTCGTAGAGCACGTGCTCTCGGTTGTTGGAAACTGAAGTAGTTAGTCCGATAAACACCCAGTTCCGGATTCGCGATTGTTATTTGTGCCAAAAGATGTGTATTATGCTCGTCAATAATTGTCCATCAGAGTATAAAGTACACAGGTTTACTTATTTCACGTAGTGACTCG
>WJFA01000178.1:0-57934 GCA_009870155.1 Pseudobourletiella spinata | reverse complement strand
AAATTTTGAAAAGAAGTTGAACAATTTCGAAAGTTTGGATTAATTTGAATTTCATTCTGAACTTTTTCAATCTTTGGGTTGAAATTTTGAAAATTCTATGAAAGATATCAAAAAACTGAGGAAAACCGTTCTAGATAATTTAATTCTCTATCTTTTAAAACAAACCTGACTCAATTCGCCCAACGGGTTCAAGAGTTATGCGCTTTTCGCCGTAGGCCCTTAAAGTACTTCGTATTTCCCGCCAAAATAGACCGACGTCTGAATCACAGCCCGAAATGTAAAGTCCTCGGTGGGAGGATCATACACTACGAGGAATACGAAAATTGAGCACCTTGGTGCACAGACCCTTCCGGATTGCTATGAAATTACCCATAGCTTTCAGAGACGAGCCAGCGGTGGACTGAGACTATTATACCCCAACCGCCGCTCTCAATGACATATGCCCCAGTGATTTCCACGCCATGTTTGATCTCGCAGCACTGTGAGTTCTCCTGATCGATTCCATCATTAATTCGGCAATAAAATTGCTTATACCATGACAGGCTCAAGCCATCAATCGTTATTGAGTCTTCCAGGAGTTACATGATTCAGGATGCAGGATCACTGATCAAGCCCTTTTCTTGTGGTCCCATGGAGTATATGCAATCCCACATTATCAGTAGCGGTGGAAATCCAAAATCGATTACCTTCCACATCCGCTTCTGTTCCTCAAAAGAATTTTTTTCCTTGTACAGAAATCTGTCGTAACAGCATTTTTCGTAATGTTTTACTCCGGCTTTCATCCAGCAAGGTGTCAACTGCTTAAACGTGGAGGTGGTGGAAAACTGACTACACGCACGGGTATATTTACAGTCTCCCGTAGTTCTTCCGTAGGATTGGAGTCGTGTACCCTAACTACATGCGACTACCCTGCATTTGAGGGAGACTTGTGGGTGTGATATCACAATGGAAGGAGGTGAGGAGGAACCGGGCGGATATCACTGGGACGCCATGATGTCGAAAACCCAACAGGAGCATACATAAAGAGGATGCTGCACAATTTCATTGATTTCACATTTGCCCATTATATTTGCCCTTTCATGTGCTAGCGCCAGACACATAAAATCCGATCCCTCCGCGACGGCCGCATTTCTTGCGGGTTTTGTGATAGTGGCAGGTGTCACACTTCACAGTCTTCTTGGATGTGTCTCTTCAATGTTTATATTGGACAGAGTATGTGTAGATATCCTTCACTCCATGGAGGATCCCAAGTAATGCACATGGTAAGTTGTACAATAATTAGTTGTAATTTGAGCTTGACAACTTTTCTTTGCATTTTCAAATTCTAAAAAATTGCCAATTTCCACTTTCAGAGCTTTTCTGTCTATTTCAATACTTCGATTCGCGCACAGCCCATAGGAATAGGTGAGCATAGTGAAGCTCCCAGTGTGCTCGTCCTGTTTGGGCTTAACTGGGGGATAACGATAGACTGCGGAGTGCTCGGGAACCTCTTTCATGAACACATAATATCAGGGCTCCAAATTATGGAAGTGTTGGACCCTTTGTCCTTTGCATGATGAAGGAAAATCTTAAAGAAAATGCGTTATAATTTTTGAGAAATTGTTATAATCATGGTCTAGCCCCTACCCATGAAAGTCGGAGGTGAATACTCGATGTTTTCAATTAAAAAGTATCAGTGCGAGGTCAGATTCAAAAGCGTGTCATGTGATGGAGGGAGCAGGCGATTCCCGTAATTAGACTATCGATTCACCAGATTCGAACATGGCATACTCACATTCATCTTATGTGTAGGCCGCCACTCGGAATTTAAGTAAGTAGAGTCACAGTTGAGCCTATATATACTTTCTAGATAGAAATGCACAAAAAGTACTGAAAGTTTTCAAGGTCATCCGATGACCCAAAATGGCATTCACAGTGTTCACCAATTTTGGCAGTGAAATTTCCATAGACAGTCGCTATTGACTTGGGAACAACCCGTTAAAAACTCCAATGGATTGTTGCAAAGGTCATTTGGTGACGCCGAATGACCTTACTTGTGTTCACCAATTTTAATATCATCAAGTTCTAAGCTAGTAGCTATAGATTGGTGGACAAAAAAGTACAACATTCCAATGAGTTTAGGGAAAGATCATCCGAATACCCTGAATAACCCGACCTATTTTGACCAATTTCAATAGCAGCGTGACCTGAAGGTGTCGCTACCAAGTGATGAAGGTCCGGTTGAAAAATTCCGATCCGTTCAGAAGCTGTTCCTGTCTACAGACGGCGGACGGTACAAACAAGAAAAAACACAAAGTAGCTGGCGCTACGTAACACAGATGTTCGATCTCACAGTGACCAGGGATTATAGGTCACGCAATCAAAAGCTATGCTAAACGAACCTCATTGCATGTAAGCAAGGAGGCTTATGACACGTTCAGCTCATTTTTTCTCCTGGAAATAGAATCCATGTTGTGTTTCCTGGGTGAGGAGGCACATGTGAAAAGTTTGATGATCAGATTCACAATCTCTTGTAGTGAAGGACGTGTGAGAGTGCGTTTTGGCCATTCGGGAGACGTGTGCCCTACTTAAGTGAGAGAAATTGTCAAGCGGAGTACGTGAAGAAAGTAAAAAGTATTTAGGGCCGAAATATCAATAAATCAGATTTCACTACAAAACTTTTTCAACACCATACGCGGCCACAGTATCTGCAAAAGTTTGTGAAGCTCTTAATCTGGAACCGGCTCTGTTGTGCATAATTCACTAGATTCACCTCACTTCTCATGTTGTGCATAGAGGTCTATGGTGATACGGAAGTTTTTTAATAACCCTAATGTTTTCTCTCACATTGTTCACATGTGGGTTTCCCCCTGAACTAGTTACTGTGGTAGTCTCTAACAAGACGAATGGGGAGCTGTGTTTATGAATGCTGCTGACCTTGGAGCGCAAAGAGCGGGCGAGTACCGTTGGAGTTTACTTTGTTAATGATTATGCGGAATGGGGGTGCGTGACGTCTAGGCAAAGTTGGATGAATTATACTAGGCGACGAACGGGTTTCAGCACGTTATTATTCAATCCTCCTTTTAACTGAAATAGTTCCAATTGCGGCAGTTTCGCCATTTGTGCACCTCGAACTAGAGAGTAGATACTCTCTAGTAGAGAGTCACTGTCGGGTTGGGTACCACGAAAGTAAGAATGCCACTATAGAACACACCTGTTATTCAATTCTCCCTCCAGTCAACATGACAGAGTCCTATTTCAAACATAACTGAAGAACTTATTTTCGGTGCAGGAATCATGCTCACTTCTGAAGGAGTTTTGATTTATTTGCAGATGTTTGAATTTTAGTTGTTGTTCATATTGAAACATTTGATTTGCAATTCCTGAAAATATAGTTTTAGACTGACTGAGCATTAGCTAGTAGCTCAGATTAGCACGGTAATAAAACTACCACTTACACGAGGCACAAATTTGACTCGTGTTTCATCAATGAATTTGGCTTTTATCATTGCGATGGAATTTAACCATTCGAATCCAACTTTTCAATACTGTTATGATTACTATACAGATGAAGGTATATTTTAATTCCAATTGTAATGGTGATGGTCACCATTACAATCGTCACAACTGCGATTGGGAATGGGATTCCGGTGGTCTCCACATTACACAGTTGCACGGAATTTAGATTCCAACTGCAATGAGCATCCCTGACAATGACTGTTGCTATTTTCTATGGCGTGGACTCGTGTAAAAAACGTTGCACTGTGCTATCGGCTCGAGCCACTGTGCATCCTCTCACTCCTATTCATAAAATTGTTGGCTGCCCTCAGTCAGAGCAGCCATATGCCATCCCGACTTTCAAAGCAAATGCCTCCCACCTTAGATTGCGTGTTATTTGACGCACGGAATCCTAATGTAATCCCAATAAGTCTACAAGCTAGCAGAGCAACAAAGGTGTCTCTCTCCAAAATTCTATGCCTGCCTAGAAAATTTACTTCGTCGAGTTTCCATCGCAGCTCGTGTCACCATACCGCCGCCGCCGCCTCACCCCACTGCACGCATCTCACTCCGAATCAATTCACTAATAATACACTGTAGGAAATCTCTCCGCATAACTCCGTGCGAGAGCATGGCACAACAACACAGTGGGCTTCTGCTGTGCCACTAATTTCGCTAATGGATAAGCCCCAACTTTAGTTAATCCACCTCACAAACTCCCTCCTACTCGCACACGCCGAAGAAATCCCCACTGAATAGTTTTCACGAAAGAGACACAGAGAACATTTACTTTTACCAACAAAATCTAGCAGTGGAGCGAAGCAAGGATATTCATGGAAAAGGACCAGATAAGTAAATGTCCCATTTAAGAAGTCACCACGACCTGATTTAGTACACTACTTAACCGAAAAAAAAATGTGGAGAGTGCCATAGCGGGAAATTAGTTACCGTATTTCTCTTTGTATGATTCACATGAGCCACACACTCAACCTTGTCGTTAGAATTTTACGTTGTTTTACTCTCATCTCGTTCCAGCCTTACCTCTTCGCCTCTGCAACTGTGAGTCTCACAGTCTCAAGCCTCTCTACTGCGCCCCCTATATTTTCTCCCGAAATTGATTATCGGGGTTCACATGTATATATATTCTATCGTTTAAAGAAACCTGAGCTGGCTGAGGATCTCGAGAGAGTGTTTGAGTTTATTGTTTTACTGCTTCAATCTCATGTGTGGGCGAGCTGTAAGTGGGCGCCTATGGCTTTCCCTTAACGACGGAGCACATAAGTCTAGTTTCATAGTTTTATTGTTCCCCGTGCCTTTTAGTGTCGGAGATGCCCTGAGCTAACCAGTTTTACAAGCGCAGCATTAGAGCGCTACAGAGAATCTCGTACAAGTACATCCACAGTTTCCCCGGCTCTCTATACAGCCTTTAAAAACGTGCCGTCAGTGCATGGCTCACGGTAGTGTCAAAACATTTGCTTTGTTTTTTCAGCCCATTCTTCCAGCAAGGCTCTCATCTTCATGAATAGCTCTTACATAAACTTCAAGTGCTTTCTCCCGTTCTCCACCTCCTCATCTCCTCCTCTTTCCCTTTCACGTCTGTCTGTAGCAAGCACGGCCACATGAGGAATCATCCAGGACCAGGACGTGGGTAATAGCCGGTACGTTGATGGTGGGAATGGGAGCTTTCAAGGGGTTTTCACCGTGTACTTCTCATTCGTAGACCTTGGGCAGGCTGGGAGGGAATGCTAATTACCGCCGTGCTCTTCCCCAGTAGTGTACCTCTCAAGGATCTCTTCAATGGGTCGTCAAGAGTCGTGAGTACATTTTAAAGTAGAATCCGATTTTGTGAATTATGCCCGGGCGTCTAATCCACAATATCTTGAAATGACTGTACACTCTTCTTTAACATGTGCGCACAGTACTGCCCCTTGCCGAAACGTGAACGACAGCCTTGGGGTACCTGCCGTATGCAGGTAAGGTGAGCGAGCTAGTTGGTAACATAGCCAAAATATATCGGGCATAGCAACGTCATCTGGTGTAACAAAGTGCCGCTGGATAAGTAATATTTATGCCTATTAAATACTAACGTTGAGCCAGAAAGAGGAGACAACCAGCCTCGCCATGCAACAGTGATAGTATAGTTATGACAAGGGTAGGACTTTCACGTAAGAACCTTTTGTGAGCCATAAGGGACAGAGCACACTGCGGGGCCAAGGAGAAGTCATATCGATTTGGGGAGGTTTATGAGATAATGCATTTTGTAGAAAGGGTGCAGCGGGGCGGAGCTGAAGCGAATTATCGCGCTTGGCTGGTTAAAACTCGGAAGAAATACCAAAACCCTTGTGGGCCCTCGCCGCGCCCGAGGAACCTGTGAGTGAGCAAAAGGCAGGACTTTTAGCCTGCTGTTAATAATTCCTCCCGTGGCAAATGAGCAAAGGGATGGGTGTATTTGCGTGGAGGCAAGTTATTTTGAGCAACCATGCCGCCGGTGGGATCGGAACAGAGTCGTATGCTCATGTAATGCGTCCAAAGTAAGGTGATATAGGTACTCATGTGTGAGGATGCGTTGGTGGGGGAGGGATGAGATGATGTCAGTCGTTTTCTAGGCTCTCATCCCTTCTTGGTGCAGTGGGTAACCAGTGCGACCAGGAGTATTCCTATAGGTTTGCGGAACATAAACTCCTGGAGGAGCTGGAGAACATCATTGAGTGAGTGTGCAAATAAGCCTGGGAAAATTGCAGATTATGCTCATCTGGGCTGCTGAATGGGGAGACGTGTTGAAGTCTGCTTACAGGGATACTTACAGCTGTACTTTTTGCCAAGGCCTCCTGGCGGATGATGTACAGTGGATGGAGGAAAAGGAGCATCAAAGAATGAGTTGGATCCAGTTGGGAAATTGCTTTTGCTCCGAAAGTTTATTGAAACTCGATTCGGCTTGTGTGGTACACTGTGAGAAGATAACATTTCCACTGAGCTGGAATCTTCACACTTACTGCTCACGTCCACGTCTGTCGACACTTCCACGTAGGGACAACCTCCTCGCTTTAAAACTTTTCCCACCAATCATGTTATGTCATGATAAAATTGAACCAGTTACTCGCGGAAAGTTACACATCAAAGTACCTGGAGTAGATTTTACTCGTTTGAATCAACTCGCAACAAGCGACACGACGCGCTGTCTGCAGATTGTGTCAAATCACGGGAATTTTTGACAATTTCGAAACAGCAGAACATTATTCCCGTAGCCCACTATTGCCCATCTCTAAATCTTACCGGCAAAACCCACATTTTATCAACTTCATTAGAAGCGCACAAGGCACGACTTATTTTAGCGTGTGGCGTCAGAGCTTGACACTTGACACAGAATTAACTTGGCCATATTAAGCTAACAACTATTTTTGTGTAAATGGCCACACGTAACAACAACAAAGATTTTATTTCAACAGAAAATTACTTACATGGTCTCTACAACCGTTTTTTTTACAAGTCAACAGAGATACTCAAAAGTTAACAAAACAACCCTCCAAAGAAGTAAACTTGCACTTTGAAAGTTAGAAAATACAGAAAAGGTCAAATAAGTTACTCGGCCTCAAATAATAAAGTCCCTTGTTCCATTCAGACTTGCACCAGGAATCATCAAATCTGCTGGAGTAGAATCGAAGAGGTCCGCATCATCATACTCGTCATCCTGTATGCTGGTCCGCTCATGGTCGCAGCACTTGCAACCGTACAAGGGATTTCCAAAATATCCTCGTGGGCAGGAGCATACCGGTGTCCGTTGTCGTACTCTGCACTGAGCATTCCGTCCACAGGCTCCTACACATGGATCCTGACATTTGAAGTTGATGCAGGCCTTGTCAAAGGCGCACTGGCCGTCGTACTGGCATTCAGGCCGGCAGTGGGGTGGCCTACCAACCATGCCCGCCTTGCAAGAGCATGCTATTGTGCCCCGATTTACTCTGCATTCACTGTAAGCACCGCAAGCAGAGCAGGATTGTTGGGACTGTTGAGGAGGCCGTTGCTGAACATTGCTCGGTGGTCGCTGCTGGGGGTAATACTGCGGTTTATTTGGGCGGGATGGATAAGGTTCGGAATGCTGCGGCCGCGATGGGTAAGGTTCAGAATGCTGTGGGCGGGATGGGTATGGTTCAGAGTGCTGTGGGTGGGATGGGTAAGGTTCGGAATGCTGAGGCCGCGAAGGGTAAGGTTCGGAGTGTTGAGGACTTGACGGGTTAGGGTCAGGATGCTGAGGACCTGCTGGATACTGTTCAGCCTGGTGTGGGGGAGACACAGGGACCTTTGGTGGTTTCATCCCTTCGGAAATCGGCTCCCGATAACAGTTCCCATTCGCCTCCAGCGGATACCCCTGACGACAGTAACAACTGGCCTTATGGTTGATAATACGACACTCCTGATTGATCCCGCAGACCCCTTGGAACCTACAGGGATCCAAGCAGCGGCCGTGTAAACACCCCTGCGTTGCCGAACACTCGGAGTCATCCTTGCAGATTTGCCCCTTTTGACATCCGGCGAATGGGTCGCCGTAGTAATCAGTCTTGCAGGCACAAGTGCTGGATCCCATATGACGATCAGCTACGCAAACAGCATTTGCACCGCATGGCAATGGGTAGCACGGACTCGTTTGCTCCTCCTTAATGGTCTCTGAATTGAAATTAGTAAATTAATGAAAATACTGTAGTCTCAAATCGTTAGTTACACAAAAAGTCAACTCCACAATGCTCACCTGGTGCATTTGGAATACGGTTGCACTCTTTATACGGGCTACCCGAATAGCCTGGAGGGCAGTAGCAGCTCGGCATGTGGTTTGAGACCTTACAGACGGCGTGGGTCCCACAACCCGTGTCATAGATGAGGCAGGGGTCAACACAAGTACTGTTCCGATTGTAGCAAACTTGATGCTTTGGGCAATCCGACGTCCGCTCACATTTTCGATCACAGGAAACCAGGGGATCTCCATGGAGTGGCTGGGGACATCGGCAAAGGGCGCGGCCACGAACCATGGAACATTCGGCATTATGCCCACACGGGCTCGGGTGACAAGGACCAGTTTCGATCTTCATCACAGACATCGGAGTGGTTTGGAAGCCTGAACAAATCGGTATTAAATCAACAAATATGGCAACCCCACGGATTCCCCTGGCCAAGTGCTATCTTGCAAATCAACTTACTCGG
The DNA here is from genome assembly GCA_009870155.1 of Pseudobourletiella spinata. Taxonomy (NCBI): domain Eukaryota; kingdom Metazoa; phylum Arthropoda; class Collembola; order Symphypleona; family Bourletiellidae; genus Pseudobourletiella; species Pseudobourletiella spinata. The sequence continues at coordinate 49,264 of WJFA01000178.1, read as the reverse complement.
CCTTGTCGGGATCGGGTAGCAGTTCTTATCCGGTTTCCCGGTGAACCCTTGGTAACAGTGGCACTTGGGTACATGCTCCTCCGTCCTACACTCAGCATTGACCCCACACGTGGTCCCACTCGCTTGGCAGCCATCTTGACATCTCCTGTTGTTGCAAATTTGATTGTTGTGGCAATCCGTGTGGAGAGCACAGTTGAGTGCCCGACATCCCACATAAGGGTTCCCCGACGTGTCCGGCATGCAAGTACAGAATGCGGACCCATTGACGGCCACCCGACACACGGTGTTTGGTCCACAGGGCGACGAAAGGCAGGGATTCCGGTCCAGATCAGTCTCCTTGTAGCAACCGGTGTAGGGATCACCTTGTGTAAACCCGACTTCACACTGGCAAATCGGACGACCATCACCCAGCACCATGCATCTTGCGTTCCGCCCACAGGTCAAAGTCTTGCAACTCCCCGGCTCATCATTGGTTTTCGAGGTTGAGGTCTGAAGATTTAGTGGCTCCTGGTCCTGGTCATGAGGACGGCACTCATCAAAGGGATCCCCGATGAATCCCGGCGCGCACGAACAGACGGGTGAGCGGTTGACGACGCGACATTTAGCATTCTTTCCGCAAACTCCGGTGATGCAAGGATCGCTGCACGTCCCTTGGATGCAAGCCTGATCCATGGCACACTCCTCCTTGGACTTGCAGGACTTGGGCGTGCAGTCCGGTGGGGTCCCATAGTATCCCGCCTTGCAAATGCAAACGAGGACCTTACCCGAATACTTGCACTCCCCTTGATCCCCACACGGTGAGGGATGGCATGGATCATGACTGCTATGATTTGAATTAGAGTTGTGACCCTCAGCCTCATTCATCTCATCCTCCCCAGGTTTGGGTCGGCAAATGAAGTAAGGATCCCCCACGAGGGAGCCGGGACAGTAACATTCCGGGATGTGATTCACAGTGCGACACCTCGCATTAATCCCGCAGATATCCTCACAAGGATCTTGACAAATGCTCCCAATGCAGGACTTGTCCGGGTCGCAGTCGGAGTTGTCCAGGCACAGAGCCATCCCGGGATCGTTCACCTCCATCGGACTCCCCGTAAGGTTGAACTCAATGTATCGTAGAGTGCCGTTGTGCGCCGCTGTGCAGATGTACCTACCGGATGGGTCAGGGAAATCTTGGGTTTTCAAGTGGAAACCGGTCTTCGTATCGTAGGTTATGGACTCGTTGAGGGGACAGTTTAACAAACCCTGTGTGCATGCGGATTCCAAGAAAGAAATTACCGTAATGCTCACCCGTCCGACCAATAATTAATAATCTCTCTTACGTTAACCGCCTTTTGAAGTCCAACAAGGGCATTCGGGTTGGACACGCTGCAGGGTATACGAATCGTTGGATCCTCCCGTGAGTACGGTAGCTCGTAACCGCCCGGCGAAGTAAACAGCAAGGGCCCTGCGGGTTGGAAAATAGTTCAAAAAAGAATCAAACTTCCGCTCTGAATGCCGGCATGCACTTTTTCACATGGCACACATTTCACATGCAATTTGTTCAAACCTTACCCGGCACATAGATGAAATATGAGCTTGCCACCCGGGGATCCTGCAAACTCCGACAAGTGTAACTTCCCGTATTCTTCTCCCGTGGGTTCATAATGTAGGCAAATGCCGTGAAATCAAAGGGTGGGCCTGAGCGTTTCTCAGCCAAAAACTTCAAACTTGTGTTCGTTGACAGTTCTGGTCGCTGAAAATCCAAAGGCCACAGTGAGCTGTGACACCTCAATGATATGACAATCTCTCTGTGTACGTATTTCACTTACCCCATCCCCGGTGTACACCCACTGAACCGGGTACGGTGCAATGCAGCTGAGCAACAAACTATTCCCTGGCCGGGTATCTTCACCAACAATGATATCCTCCCCGGCAGGCTTCCCAACCACACCACCGTCCTCTCCAGTCACTTCCCCGCCCAACTCCGTCAACGTAATGTTTGGCATTGTCCTCAAGTCTCCCCATGACAAATGGGTAGTACAGAGGACTAGGAGAACCCACGGCTTCATTTCCCGGTCGCGGAAGACGAGACAAACTGCGGAGCTTCGACTTGCTCAAAGACGTGAGCAAAACTGACCTTTGGTGGAGGCAGGCCATGGCTGTATATGAAACAATTTATTTATGTCAATACCTCCGGGCCCGGGAATGAGATGGTCAGGTGTAGTCCACATCCCCCTCCCCTCAGTCAGTCAGTGGAGTCACACTGCCGTACATATACCTCCACCGAGTCCGTCAGATAAAGTTACCTCTGGGATGATGTGAGAAAGAGCGAGAGAGAGATAGAGAGAGAGAGAGAGATGTTGCTGAGATTTATCATCATCTCACCCAGCCCCCATCCTACACATCTAACGTGGAAAAGTCTCTGGCCTATGCTCACAATCTCGCTCAAGAGGATTCCTCATTTGTGTGCAAAAGTTTACGATTAGAACCTTGCAGATTTTCCCCCGTCGTCGTCCTGCTGTGTGTGATATCTTGTCGGTTGTAAATCATCTCGAATTATTATTACAGGATATACCCCGTCAAGTTATGCCTTAAGTGAGGTGGACGTGCTCCACAGGTCGGTTAGCTCGTATATAGGCTCGCAGTCAGCTCTTAAGTTCTCTTGTCTTATTGTGCCTCCTCCTCCTCGTCCTCCTATCCTCCTGCCGTCGTCATACCCGTGGTATGGTCTTGGTGGTTACGCAATAATAAGCACAAGTCACTTGCCAAAATCTTCATGGCTCGCTTCACTAATGAGATACATGAATATATAGTAGCATTAGGGAGACTAATATACTCAAACTGCCGGCCGGCATAGGTCAAAATTTTTTTGCACTTCATATTAGGTTGATTCGATAATTCACCTTTCCCTCGTGTAATTTTTTGGAGTTTTTCCCCGACACTATGGACACACGTTTACACGTACACACAGTCACACAATAAGACAAAAGTGGCCATCGAGTTAAGAGAGAGAGAGAGAGAGAGAGAGGGGGGCGGAGGAGGGGAGCGTTGAACTTGAGTTCAATCATAGCTGGGTGCCCATTTAAAATGTATTGGCAGTTTTCCTCTCGAAATCCGGAGCGACAATAAAATCAAAATAAATGGTCCACTGAGCAGTGCTTAAAAGGCACTGAGCCTGGCTTTTATTGAGCATTGTTTCCCCTAATACGCTGCGTAGGCCCATCACACACGCAATAAGTCGTTGGATCCGACCGGCCCGGTCGGCAAATCCGTGATGCTGTCCTCACCTCATGGCATTATAGTGTATATAGTATAATACTAACTGTGAGACTCGACAAATCAACTATTTGCCCGAACGTGTTACACACTACAACTTTTAGGGAATCTTAAATGGCTCAAAATGTTCAACCGTGCTCAACTCACCCCCGCAAAATCGTGCGTCTTAGTTTTATGGTAAATAATGGGGGAACGGCGCGGCGGCAGCGGCGGCTATGGTGGTGCGGCAATCGTCTTAATGAGTTGCACACCGGCACTTCCCAAACTGTCCCTCGTCCATCAAAGGTGGAGTATATGAGAGACGGCTCGCGGGATCTCCACACACAGTATGACTCTTACCAGCAGCATAATATATATTTACAAGCTATACAAAACTATCCATCCCAACCGGACAAACTGGTTCACGGGACTTGAAGAACAGAAGTGTCTGGTAAAAAGCGTGTACGTACAGCCCATTACCATATATATACACACACACACAACACACAGGTTCAAATGCTGACTGAGTTGAGCAGAGAGTGTTTTTAGGGTTAAATCCATATATTTTTTACAAGCCCAAACAGGCTCTCCGTCTCATATCTGCCTCCACCTTTGAGGCCAAGTCAGGCCGGAGAAGACAGTACAATTACTGCAAATTAAAAGAGAATATTGATTGGGTACCGTTTAGCCGTTAACAAGGTCATTCTGCTTAACGTTTATGACCGCACGGTGTCTTGTTAAATGGAGGAAGAAGACCATGGGGGCAACTCCTACCTTCTTCTAATTAAAAATCATGGCCAGTAGTCGATATATACTTGTTCACAAATCCATAGGCTACTGCTATGACAACTACTATTCGGGCTTCACATTTTTTGAACATTTAGTGGAATTCTCTAAAAGGATTTTTTATCTCCTTAGTTTTTATGGCACCTCATTGGATTTATGCTCAGCTTTGATGTGTGTGTATGTGTGTGTGTTTGTGTGTATGTGTGTGTGTATATGTGCCATACGGGATTGTAATGGAGTGTATAAGCGGTTGGTGGATATGTGGAAGGAAAAGAAGTAAAATTATGGGATCGTAGAAGTGGTCATAAAATCCGAGTGTTGACTCTACGGAGGTAGGATGAGGGAGGGGACTTTACAGTGTGCAAGACCCGGAATGTCAGTGTCAAGGTTCTGTGGGAGGTCGTCGTCGGGACTTGTCGGGTTCACTTGAGTTTAATTTCACTTTCGGAGAGAGATGGAGAGGATGAGATGGGAACGCTTATGATAGCGCCCAAAACCACATGTGTGTGTCCATGGGGTTGGCGTGTGAATATTTTGATTGACAGATACACGGGCCAGAGTGGGCTTGTCTTGATGTGGAAAGATAATATTTATTTATTCCCAACTATGCCCCCACTATGCACTGCGTTGAGAGGAGACGAAAGGAGGAGATGATATCAAAAATTTTTTAATTTCCGGAACATTTTCCCTGACATTTCCAAGCTCGTCAGTTTCCCATATTCGGAGCTTAATGGGGTGCTTGTTCGCAACGCCACGGGCTGTGTGAGTTGGTTTGCAACCGAGGCTGTAGTGGTGCAAGAAAATGGGTGGACATGTTGTGACGGTTGTGACAGCCGGTTTCACGGCAGCGGGAGATGACAACAACAACAACAACAACAGCAACATTTGTAATATGGCCAAGACATGGGAATGCAACCACGGTAGTAGTTGGTCATGTTTTTAAGGGACGTGACATGGTTGATGTACCAGCGCGTCCGGCTTCTTCCGAGGTGAGATTCAAAAGTTGTGATGTGCTGGACGATGGAATGTAAAAAGTTGGAAACATTGCCGGGAATATAGGAGAATAATGGATGCTCCCACTTCCCGTCCGCGACACGGCCGCCTCAGCTGTGGTATGAGCAGAGAGAAAGAGAGAGAGAGAGAGAGCAAGAGGCAGGTGCAAATTTAGAGGATTTACGCCAGCCAAAGGGGACAAATTTGGGAGCTGGGCCACATAGTAATAGAATGTTGTGACGAGATCGTCGCCTATGAAGAGGACACATCTAATTTTAGCCGGAACCAATCTTATCGGTTCTCGCGTGTCGCTTTCCGTCCCGTGTGTTCCTCGCTCCGCAGCCCATTTGCATACCCCTGCCAGCATACCTCCGCCTAAGAACCCGCTACCGTCAAACTCGGAGCAATTCGTCCACAAAAATTTTGAGCAGTCAAAATTAAAATGGGTGGAAAACCAGGGAAAATAATAAAAATTGCATTTACAGTTGAGCTATTAACATTTGTGCCACAGATGGCGATGGCCATTAAGTTTTTGGAACAGATGGCATGAAAGCGGAGGATCGGGTGCGGGAATGCTCCTCTATATCGCATTACTTGAATACATAAACACGGAGATGCGATTCGGTATCGGGTAATGCTTTATGTGTGGGGGAAATATGTGGATTTGCGGATGGCTTTTTTCTCCCCAGTAGTGGTCGGTAAATGCTGTCGACTCCAAGCTTCTCCCCTTACGTCGCTTCGAGCTGCAGCAGTCTGCATATACTCTAGTGTTTCTTCTTCTCTCAAAATTCACTCCTTTCCCTACGTGTCCCCTCATCCCGTTCCAAAGGTTGTGGGGGCTCCTGTGGATGACCTTTGAGGGGGTGTAAATCAACCGAGGTCGGGTGTCATTGGAGTCAAATGGCTCCCTCTCTCACTCAACCATAATAATCGTAATTGCTCCAAAAGTGAGCTACGCAGTTTCCTCTCAACACAGACAGACCGTACTGGTGTGGAGGTGGTGGGATCATAATGGGGGTCATTGCTTTAATTTCCTTCTGGATTGTAATTTATTTGGCCGTCACGGTGAAGGCGCAAGGGGTGTATCCGCCGCCGTCCGTGGACGTCATAAAGATTGGTGAGTTCAGAGCAAAGGGTCTTTGGCGAGATTTCAATGCAAATTCCAGAAAGTCAGTTTGGAGAGAGTAGTGCAGTGGTAGTATTAGTATGCATGATGTGTGGAGAGACTTTTTGGGAAAATCCGGGGTTACTCGACCTCCTATCCTATTCTGTGATTACAGGTGGGCTGTTCGATGGGGAGGATGCGGCGGAGGAGGCTGCCTTCAAACATGCCATTGAGCGGTTCAACATGGAGAGCGGGCAAATGGGTCGGTTCCGCTTGAGCGCCATGATAGAGCGGCTCCCGAAAAATTCGTATTTGGCATCTCCGAAAAGTAAGCAACTAGAATGTACGGCCTAAAAGTGTTTCGACACTACATGTTGACGCGACTGGAGTATTTACAATTGAATGTTATTAAGTGACGTTAAAATGAAACATAGAATTTGTGTACATTAATTTCAAATTTGAAGGCCGCGATAACTTTAAGCAGGAGCTCTTTGTGATATTTTGCAGTTTGTAATATGATGCGTGAGGGTGTGGCAGCCATTTTCGGTCCTCAAACTCATGAAGCCGCCAGCTACGTCCAGTCAGTCTGCGATGCATTCGAAATACCTCACATTGAGACCAAGTGGGATTTTAAAATTCGGAAAGAAAGCTATCTCATTAATGTCCATCCCTATCCGCCGACGCTGAGCAGGGTAACACACCATGTTTGATATGTTCCCTTTCTTGGTCGTCATCATGGACTCAAAATTATTATTGTTTTAATTTTTTTTTTACTCCGTATTCATTATCATACTCATCTGGATTATTTGCATATTGATGGAACGAGTAGGCCTACAGCGATTTAGTCGAGGCTTTCCAATGGGATAGCTACGCCATAATTTACGAGGATGAAGACAGCTTGTTCAAACTTCAGGATTTGATCAAGGGGATAGCGCCACCGAAGCGACAAGCATTTTTGCGCCAGATGCCACCTAGCCTGGACTGCAGGTATCGGGACAAATATGGAGATGCACGTATGATGGGACTCAACTCGTGATATGTGACCGTGCGGGAGGGAGTTTTGGTTCGGTCCTACCGAGAGTAATTTCTCACTGCCGATTGGAAATTTTAATTTAGATCAATTTTCCGGGAGATCCTGCGAGAGACAGTGGTGACAAAGATCATTTTGGACTGCGACGCTCGGAAACTTGGCAGTGCACTCAAGCAGGCTCAACAAGTGGGTTTGATGACCTACAAATTCAGCTTTATTCTCACCTCATTGGATTTCCACACGTTGGATTTGGACGACTTCAAGTATGCAGAGGCAAATATTACCGCCTTCCGACTCATCGACCCAGAGCGGCCAGAGTTGCAGCAAGTAATGCGGGAATGGGCTGCCCTTTCTGGGAACCCTACGGACTTTTCAGTGATTCCGGCTGGTGGAAGGGGTTACGGTGGGAATGGTGGTGGCTTTTACCCAGGAGACTCCTCAAGCATGATGATGAATCGTCCGAGTTACATTTCTGGTTTCTCATATGAGCAGCCGCAACCGGTGACTCCAATGCGGGTGGGCAATTTCCATTGAATTTTTAAAGTGCATTTTTTTTCAGTTAGTAATTTTTTGTAGCTCTGAATTCTTGAGCTGATTTTAATCTGTTTGTTGTTTGTTTTGTACCAATATAAGGCGTAGTAGTTTACTGGTTCGGGAACTTTTCAAGCTATCACGGAAAAAGATTTATTGGCCCCCCAATTTATTTTCGACTTGTTGAGATTGGTTTGCCTAAAACAGATGTATGTTAATTTACAGACCGACATTGCCCTTATTTATGACGCTGTTCAGCTTCTGGGGAAGGCCCTCCATGTACTCAATCAGTCAGTCGAGGTGAAGTCATTGGACTGTGAATCCTCAGATTTTTCGCGGCACGGATACTCTGTGATCAATTACATGAAAAATGTGAGTCGCTCTTGTATCTTATGGATGTCGGGTAGGTGGGTTGAGGATTTTAATAATAAGTGACATTTTAATAATTTCAGGATCATATGCAAGGCATCACGGGTTGGATTCAATTCAATACGACCGGCTTCAGGACAGATGTGAGCTTGGATGTGGTCCAGCTGAAGGAGCAAGTGAGTGGAGAATAATCTTGATATGTCCTGAATATTTTTTCCTCTGTGAATACGTAGCGTTGGAGCTCACACGGCTTGTATATACCGTCACATTATGTGGACGTTTGAAAGATGCATTTATCATGTTGATGATATGAGTACCAAAGCACTAGCATTGAAGAAGCTTTGCTCCACAACATCTTATCACCATCGATCAGAACGGTATATTTTTAAAGGATATTTCTTGTAGGGCATAACGCGAATCGGCACATGGGACTCTAAATTTATCCAGAAATTCAATTGGACCAAACCAGCAGCCCCTGAGCAACCGGAGGACGAGGGCATGTTGGAGCTGCGGAACCGAACCCTGCGCGTCACCACAATCATGGTAAGCATACAAGAGTTACCACTACTGGCGACCTCAAGAATATTCGTTTTGATTTGAAAAAATAGCTGGAAGTATAATGATGACTACCACAGACAGATCCTATGATGATGTGGAAACTTTCCGAAGTCCCGCTAACCGGCAACGCTCGTTACGAAGGTTTCTCCGTCGACCTTCTCAAGCGCCTGTCCCACATGCTGGGCTTCAAGTTTGTTATCGTACCTGTGGCAGACGGGAAGTATGGGAAGCCGGATGCCAATGGGGAATGGAATGGGATGGTTCGAGAAGTAATGGATGGAGTAAGTTACCTTCACTGGGTTGTTCTAAACTATTGTTCATGTGTCACATTTTATGTGAAATTTATGTATAGGTGGCAGACGTTGCCGTGGCCGATCTGACTATTAACAAGGAGCGGCAGGATGCTGTTGACTTTACGATGCCGTTCATGAATCTCGGGATTTCCATTCTCTACGTCGTTCCCTCAAAGAAACCCCCCAGTTTGTTTTCTTTCTTGCTACCCTTCTCCAAAGATGTTTGGGTTTACATGGCCTTTGCCTTTTTTGGAGTCTCCGTCATTCTCTTCATTTTGGCTCGGTACCCAATTTTTAAAATTGTCCGTGGATTTTTTAAGTGATATCTAATGGTTTCATTTTCTCAGGATCACACCATACGAATGGGATAATCCTCACCCCTGCATTGAAGACCCGGACGAGCTGGAAAATCAATTTACACTTCTCAATAGCTTTTGGTTCACCATCGGATCAATTATGCAGCAAGGCTCCGACATTGCTCCAAAGTTTGTGAAACTCGGCCATTCCGTATAGTATTTATCAGTAAATGTGTTCTAAAGTTGTATCCAAGCAAAATTTGTACAAGAACAAAAATGGTACTCAACATATACTGGTTTGGATATATACTGGAGCTGGTCCTATTCTACTTGTGTGTCATGATTCATGATTCCTCGCCAGTAAAATCCTATGCCGAAACCCACGATTTCAAACTCAGTGCCATTTATTTTTCAGAGCTGTTTCTACTCGGATGATCGCTGGAATCTGGTGGTTCTTCACTCTCATCATGGTCTCATCTTACACTGCCAACTTGGCCACATTTCTCATCGTTCAAGACTTGGATGAGAGCATAAAGAGTCTGGAGGATTTACCGCGCCAGGTGAAAGCAAAGTATGGCTGCTTGGGACAAGGGACAACTTGCGGATTCTTTCAAGTTAGTTAACTTCAATTCTCACTAATTTCTTCAGCATGAGTTCTATAGAATTAGCGCCATTGTATCTGGTAACAATGTCACCAAAATTCCAGAATGCTCCGTTCCCCCTCCACCAACAAATCTGGAAGAATATGGTGCAAATGAACAAGAAGCACAACGTCTTTGCCCGTTCCAATGCGGAGGGAGTAGCAAGAGTGGTGAGGGAAGGCGGTGGCTACGCATTCTTCATGGAGTCCACTGCCATCGAGTACAATGTGGAACGGAACTGTGTTCTGGCTCAAGTTGGCGGACTGTTGGATAATAAGGGCTACGGTATCGCCTTTAAGAAAGGTACTCACTCAAAAATATAACTCACCTTCAACTAGCCAACATAATTGGAATATTCTGCTTGTTCCAGGTTCAAAATTTAGGCAACATTTTAGCAGTGGGATCCTCCGCCTGCAGGAAGACGGAGTGTTGGAAGAACTTAAGCGAAAATGGTGGAAGGAGCAGAGAAAGGAGAACGTGTGTGCGGTAGGTTGAAATCCTGGCGGACCTGCAGGATCACCCACGTCCACGTAAACCGCGAATATTTCAATGACGTTGATGGTATCATTTGAATACAGGATAGTAGTTCTGGCGATAGTGTGGACGCCTTGCGGCTCGCCAACGTCGGTGGTGTGTTCGTCGTCCTCATTGGCGGCTGCATAATGGCCGTGGTCTTTGCCTTCCTGGAATTTTTCTGGAAGTCCCGGGAATTAGCAGCGGATGACGGGGTGACTTTCATAAGTTATTGCCGGAGTTTGATTAGTTATACGAATCAGGTCCGAATAAGTGCATGATGATTAATGTAAAGGTATCAGTGGTGCACGAGATGTTGGCGGAGCTGAAGTTCGCATTAGCCTGCCAAGGGAACGTAAAGCAAGTGAGGAAGAAATCCAGCCTGTCCACACATACCAACGGGAGTGGCAGCAACAAAGGGAGCAAGGGTAGCAATGCATACCTTGACAGCAGTACCTAAACGGAACTCGGAAAGTTTGCGAAACTACCGTTCTACGTTGTTCTACCGCCTGCATCCCCATTGTAGTGCCATCTGCTTAGGTGCCTTAAGTTGCAGCCGCGTACACGTCCGTCCGGAGATCCGTCTTTGGGTGAGTAGCGACACGTCAAGCAACAAGTCTCCATCCCAAGTGAAGCGACAGTATTAGCCAGGTCGGGAGACTTCGTGTCATATAGGAATACAGTAATAGGTACTCAATACTCAAAGCTGGTGCGTCATAGCTTGAGTGAGAACACTCGGATCAGACAGGGTAGCAGCAGCTGAGTTTGGTGTATAGAATTATTCGTAGAGAAATTATTATTGTGAGTCATTAATGTATGTGCGCCATTCATGTGGTGTAAACTTTGTATGGATGTGAAAATAAAGCTTGTAGAAAATTGTTTTATTCCTTGGAAAAATGTAACTGGAAAAATAGGGGAGTTATTTAAGTTTTTTAGGCCCCTTGGTCCCCGTCATACTCTGGACAAACTCTTTCCGCTGCTGCTCCAAGAGATCCTCAAGATGTGCCACGCGAAAACCAGCCTTTTCCAACTGCTTCTGAAGTTCCACAATGGTCTCCTCTTTCCGCGCCATTGCCTGGACGACACGTTGACCTACGAGCTCAAGCTCGTGATCCTTCTCTTGGCGTAATTTCTCGAGTTCAGCCGAATGCTGCTCCTGCTCCAGTTTCTGCTTTGACCGGAGCTCAACCACAGATGCTTTGACCTCCATGCAGTCTTGTTCGAGGCCCTGAATCTGAACTGCGAATTCCCGGCGGATCACAGCAGTTAAATTGGCTCGCTCCTCCAGCATTTTCATGTTGCTGTTTGACAATTCCTGAATCTGTTTCTCCTTTAAGCTGAGCGTTGTTCGAAGCGTAAAGATTTCCTCATCTTTCACAATAAGCTCGGACTTGACTTGGCTAAATTTGGCCTTGAGTTCCTTTTCAGAGTTTTCAAAATCTTGGATTTCATTTTGGAATTTCTCCTGGCGGCGCTTGAGTAGGGATTCGAACAGGGCTTCCTGCTCCTGAGTTTGCTTTTCAAAATCCTGACGAAGACGCTTTTCCCGCTCTTCAAGCTCTGCCTCTTTTTCCGCTTTGAAAGCCTGGGCGAGTGTGAGTTCTTTTTCGTCGAGGGCGTTTTCTAGTCTCTTGTTGAAATTGGCAACGTACGACTCTCGCTCGGCTTCGTGGACATCGGTAAGTGCTTTGAGCTCTGTTTCATGCTTGCGCTCAAGCGCCATCACCTTCGCCTCGTATTGCTCCTTGGCAGTTTCAAGCTCTACCTCACCTTTGATTTCCACCTTTCTGATGCTGTCTTGGATGCTTTCCTTCACTCTGGCATGTTCCATTTCGAAACGCTCCCGTTCCTCATGAAGTTCTTGGACGTAACGCCGCTTCTGCGCCTCGATTTCTTGTTGCAAGTGTTCCATCTCCGCCTCGTGGCGACGAGTAATTAGTTCCCGTTCTCGACGCATGGATTCCTCTTTTTCCCGCGTCATTTGCTCTCGGATCTCCTGCGCCTGCTTGACAAGCTTCCGAGAGCTTTTCTCTTCCATCTCTTGGATTTCGCTAGCATGCCAAGCACGCATTTCAGTCATTTCCTGCTGGTGACGGGAAATGACACGTTGGAGCTCCGGCTCCAGGTTCTTGATCGTTGTCTCACGGATCTCCTGAGTTTTCGAGCCCATCCATTTGATCCGCCGGTTCTTTTCCGAACTTTCCTGAAGTTTGCGCAGGCGCTTTAGCTCCTCCAAATGTTTTTCCTGGAGGGACTTCACTTGATCTTGATGCTTTTGTTCAGCATCCCGGAGGTCACGGAGGACCTTTTCGCATTTGTCTTGGAGGCTGCGCTTTTCGGAGATGAGCTGATCAACAAAGGCTTGGTGGCGGGAGAGAGCGAGTTCGAATTCTTCCTGCTGTAACTTGAGGCGCTTCTTTAAGTCCCGCTCAGAGTTCCTATTTCACAAGGGGCATTACGGTGAATTTGATGTTAAATAATATTTTTATATATCTAAAACAGTGCCATCGAGGTTTTTACGTGTTTTTACTTTATGTGACGCATATTCAGTTCCCGTTGATTTATCAAAGTTTCTTCTAAAACTTTCACATTGTGTTGGTACTCCTCGACTTTCCGTGTGAGCAGAATGATTTCACGAGCAAGCTCAACCGAGCCGCGGCGAATCAGCGAATCCATTCTGCAGGATGAAAGTCAACAAAAGTTACATTTCTCACATGTGTTTTTTATTTTAATTTTTTTCGTAGGAATAAATTACGTCTGAGGGGGAAATTCGGACGATTTTGGGCTGAAGGGTGAGTTGAAATGATCGCCGGAACTGCCATCAGCCATCCCGCGGCGCGGAGATCTTTCCGTTTTCAGATTGAACAGAATCTCACGGTCACATTTTTCCACTTCATCGAGAAATGAGAAAATGTTCCTACAGAACAGAAGAAACAGCAGCGGGTCATTCCTTTAAACAGACCTTGGATGTAAAATAATGCCCAAAACTATGCATATTATTAGCAGATAAATGGCCTACTTGGCTTTTTCAGCTGTGGGCTCCCACCGCGGGGATGCCTGCATTGCTGCACGTTGTCTATCGTCCTCCTTCGAAAGTCTCACAGGTTCTGCCTCCAACGATCTTCCACTGTTCAAACCACCGAAAGAGTCCAAATATTGTTGAACCTTTGTCACGGCTTGAAAAGTTGAATCTTGAGACTCCAGTGGTGGAAGTCTTGGAGTTGACACTGGAGAATTGATGGCCTTTGAATCCAGGATCAATGGTAAGGCACTTGATGTGGCAGTGAATTTACTGAGGTGTTTTGGCGAGACTCCACCGACAACTGGGCTGCTAGACCTTGAAACTTGATCCAGTTCAAGGGAGTGCAATTTTCCCAGCATCGCATCCGCCGAAATTTCAGTCTCTGTTGGTATCGTATTCAGCCGTTCCTCATCTTCGATACGTTTCAGTGTGGCTAAAATTCTAGCGTACGCTTCCTTCGGGGATGGCGTATTTCGACTTGGTTTATTGCTCAGCTCATTGAAGCTCGTGGATAGTTTTGGAGATTCACGGGGTGAATTTCTCGGTGAAGTCATGCACTGACGTGGGGTGGGGGAGGCAGATGGACTTTCTTCGGAACTCTCCCGGATCACATTACTTCGTACGGGATGGAACAAATGTTCCACCTCACGATCAAGATCCCTATCCGTTGAGAATGTCACTTTAGTCTCCTTTGAGCTCATGGTCAAATTTACAGTGGAGCGATGAGGTTTAGCACGTTGACTTGTGGAACTGGTCTGAACTGGCGGGTTATCCGGTGGTTTCATAGGAGTCTGATTTTGACGTTTTCCGGGAGTTGATGAGCGTTGTAACTTGCAATTATTTGCTCTAATTTTAAGCTACAAGACAGAAGGTCCGTTAGAATTCTGCCGTTTGTTGTACAGTATCCTCAAAACTATCATAATAAAACACAGCTTACGTTCACACTATTGCTCTTCCGGCCACTCATGTCAGACTTGACGTAGATGGCGACAATCTCATCGATTTTCTGCTGACGAGACTCTCTTTTCGGCTTTGAAGACATGCGGTTTAAACAAGGGTCCTTCTTTCTGCCCAAGCGTTACCTTCATTAAAAATTGCCAAATTAGAACTAAAGTCATCTGAAATATCTTATGGTTCTATCCAATTATCTTGCCCACAATTAAACTCACCTGGCCAACTCTTATTGCGTCCATCTTCTGAATGAAAATATTGATATCTGTCGCCGTAGTGCAACTGTTTGCAGGGACAATGGTGTAGCCGGAAGAGCAGAGCTACTGCGGAATGCCATATCATTCTAGTGCAGAAGAACCCACTGGATATGACATCACCTAGATGCCTACAACAATTATATTTTCTCACGTAAATACAAAGTGGAAAAAGATACACAGATTGGGCGGGTCCAGATTATAATTGTGCCATAAATCCAGCGCCAAGGCCCCTAACGAACGTTTGTTATGATTGGCAGATGGCATAAGCTATGATTGGGAACGGGATTTGCGACCCTCCGGTCAGTGCTCTTTCGTGGTATTTGTACTGGCCTGGAACCTGCAACTGCAACTGTGTGTGGTTTTGAGAGTGAAATGAGCCGGCTCATCAATTCAGGTTACCTCTGTTTTTGTTTGCCGTCACCGTAGCTACCGTTTCCATGGAAATACTGAACATTTGGTTGCGTATGGCATCCGGGGGATCAGACGCGGAACTGAGGACCAAAGGTACCATCGAGTATTCCAGACTTTCATGAAGGACGCAAAGCATAAAATATTTCATCAATACAGTCTTGTCAACAGCAGTCTCAAATAATAATTTCTCAGCCAAAACTGATAACGTGTATGCCACGGTAAATTCTGATGACGATGGAAATCTTTCGAGCTTAAACTATGGTTCAATTGCACTTCAACAACGCAGCCCAACCGCTAGAGTTATGATGGCAGAGACCACATTGTGGAACTTTCTGGAATGAGTTAAACTCTAGTCGTACCGCATGGAGGAAAAACCATTGAGCAGTTCCTGAAAGTGCGCGAAACGTTGGTTGAGTCACATTGTTCATCAAACGACCAAAGTGCGGGTGAAGGTGTGCGGTGGAAGAAATTAACTTGTCACAGTATTTTATTGAACACAAGCAAGCAAAGAAGGGCAGGATCTGTGTAAATTTTTAATTTCATAATTTCGTTTAGTTAGCTAATACAGTTTTGGGGCAGTTACAAAAGATCTTTCATCGATTGCTAAATTAACTCGACGATATTTGCAGGTGAGTCATACGTGAAATGAAGTCAGAATACGTTAAGAAATTGCTCTGTTGAAAGCTTGCATAGCACAGATAGGAATTCCGGCTTCCGGCTATCCAAATTTCCATATAATAGTAGAAATTGTTGCTGATTTGTTCGTGAATGACAAGCTTGATTTGCAAAGTTTTCAGCCATGGCACCGAAAGATCCAGAAGCCTTCGATGGGATTCTAATGGCTATGGCCCAACAACATGAAGGAGGAGTCCAAGATGTAAGTGGCAATGTGTCCATTGATTACAGCGATACATTTGTAATATCATAATTTGATTTTGTGAAACTTTGTGAGCCTTAATTTTATTTTGTGGATTTTGATGTCAAAATGTACTTTTGTTTTCTTCAGTTACTCGACACATTCTTCAGCTTCCTTGCCCGTAAAACTGATTTTTACACAGGAGTATCTATTGATGCAGCACGGAAGGTGAGAAATTAGAAATCCTAATGCTATTCGAATTCTAAATTTATTTTTCTTTTCTTGTATTAAATGCTAAAACATATTTTCTTATTTCCAGCTACTTCTAGAAAAATTTGATAAACACGGTGCTGATGCAATTAAGGCTGAAGAGCGAAAAAAGAAAGAATTGGAAGAGGCCAATAGGAAACAAAAAGAACGCGCTGAGCGGGAGAGGAAAAAGTTAGAAGAGGAAATGCTCAAGGGACAAGAAAGTGGAGACGCACCATCAACCATCACCGAACTGACTGATGAAGAGGCGGAGAAATTGCAGAAGGAACTTGATGCTAAGAAGGCGGGAAAACAAGATAGTGAGGAGCCAGCGACATCCGCAGCCTCACCCATGGACACGGATAAAGATGCTGATGAAGAGGATGAAAAAGGTACTGCTCTGAATCAACTTATGAATTGGCTCAAGCATAAATATTTTTCGTTTCAATTTTACACATAATATTTTTCGAATTTGATCCGTACTCCCCTCTGCTTTCTGCCCATTTTAGACAAAGGAAAGATGAAGCCAAACGCAGGAAATGGAGCTGATCTTCCGAATTACCGTTGGACCCAGACCCTCTCTGAAATTGAGGTAAGAAGAAATGTTTTCAAAAATTTTCGCTCGTGCCTTCGTCATTGCCTTCAAATCTTCTTTCCCAAATCTCCATGTTGACATCATGCCAAATAATTAATTTTCTACGCATCGCTTTTCTTTATTTAATCAAGTAATCGATAACTTCCTCACGCCGTCAGACCTGAACTAAAACTACGAAAGTTAAAAGTTATTTTTGGTCTCAATTTTGTGGTCTCCGATAAACTCGGACAGTCTAGACTGAAAAAAATGAAGCATTAATATTGTATGTAACAGTGTAATATATCTTGAATGTCGAGATGAAAATGGTAAGTATAGATAATAATTCGAGCTCAACAAGTGACAGTGTGTGTGAATGGGGGCTTGTAATTGTATTATTTTATAGACAAACGAGTAACGAAACTGCAGAAAAAAACAACAAAGAAAGTTTATAAAAAAGTCTTCAGGTCAGTCGTTTCCTCTTATACATTACAAAAGGTATGGAGTATATAAAGTAGTAAAACCCCTTCAGGTGATAAAATATATGTAGAAAACTGGACTCCGCTCCGCGGATATTCCCATCGAGTGGGCAGCTGTGCGAAATTCTAATTAATGTCTCATTTACTGACTACGAACAATATTTTCCGACATTTATATTCCCCCAATTACTGTCTACCGGGCCCACCTCGCTGTATTATTTTTTTGTGGAGGCTATAGGTTTTACGCCCAGCTCTTCTTCCCAGTTTTAGAGTTTGTACGTCCGACTTTCCATGCAAAAGAAAAAGTTCGTGTAATCATCAGTCTTGTTTGATCCTTCCAACGTCCCGTCCTGTAGGTTCCTCCTCCTTCTCCTGCTTCCGTACAAATTTATCTCATCGCTTCCATCATTCCCTTCTCTATAAGAATTGAAGATTCCACAAATTAGTGAACCAGATCTCTACTACGATTTTTCCTCTGAAGATCTTATTGATTTCCCAAGGTTATCTTACTTTTCATGAGCAGGAGCGTGATGATTAGCCCGATTGTGACGAGAAGTGAGAAGGTGGACACGACGAAGGCGACCTTATGACTTGAGCAAAGTCTGCTCATCTTACTCCTCTTCGCTTTCAAATGTCCTGGTTGACCATTGAGTGTGAATCCACCTGGAATCACATTCAAGTAGACGTACAAAAATTAACAACAGAAAAAACAACAACCCCCCAATCCAGTCCTAAATATCTTAACGAAGCACAGATTCTCAGTCAAGTTTCTCACTCCACCGCATGTTGCAAGAACCAATTCTGGTTTCTTCTTTCGTTATATCCCTCTCGCGTATTCCGGTGACTCTGAAACTTGCGTGGTAACTCCTCAGAGATTTAGCGTGCCTTGCATGAATGAGACGTGTCCCTAGAAACCGCAACGACTGGGTCCGTCTACCTCACTCGCCAATCGGTCAGCTGATGATAATATGTTCAGCCGCAGACAATTTGTCAAGACTCTGCTCATCTGTCCTGTCAGTAATACAACTAGTGGCTGACAAAGTGAGAGAATTTACTAGACGCCACTGACTTGTCATCATCACACAATGAGCCGCTCCAACTCAAGTATATTCTATCCCTCCGTCTCACTCTTTATCGCGTGTGTATATATGCGGAAGGTTCGCTCTGTTGGCCTTCTCAAGATCTTCTTAAGCAAACCCATCTCGCAGACACTGGGATTGCCTCATACGTGGGACTGTTGAAATTTGAACGATAATTTCTGCAAGGTTTTGTCAGTTGGTCCTCTCCTGACACGTGTACACCAACCTTTTTGTCGTTTGTCGTTTCGGGCAAATAATCGTATGGATCCCCGTCCCGCCATTCACCCCTCTCAAAGGTTATCACCGGCAGACCGTCGTCATCACTAAGCCGTATATATATATGTATATATATCTTCCCAGATAGTTAACATTGCGGTTTATGATTAGGTTTTGCAATAATGAAATCTCTCGGCTTGAGTCTGTCCATTACTAAAAGAAACTATTGTTGTAATAGTTAGCAGGAAAATATTGGTTCCCAAACTCCCTATGCTAGAGCCGCCATGGAATGTAGGTGTGTGGTGGTCAAGAGTCGTGTGAAATGTACTGTTTATCCCCAAGTAAGTATAATTTTGTACAAAAGGACAGTCGCTCGTGAGAAGGGCTGGATTCTCATGAGAGCCTCACTCGCAACTATCCACTCTCACACATCTCCAAAGTCATTTATTACGTCTGTACTTGTTCGCCTTAAACTATTAGAAGGATGTATTCCTGAGTGGTTTTGGGTAGGCGGCAGCGAACGGCGGTTGTGGCTACGGCTGCTGCGGCGGCAGCCACAGCCACCATACATACCTCCGCAAGATCTTAATTGAATGCGTTTAAGTGGGGAGTAAATTATTGGAATGTGCGTGGAAGAGTATGTGTGTGTGGCTATGTGTGTGAGCTTGTGCACGTATGTGTGTGCGTCGGTGTATTTCTAGTGAAATCTGACTGCGAGGGTAATTATTTTCATTTGCCCATTTTTTTCTTTACACAATTGAATTTAACTTGCAGATTTTTTTTCGCCTGACTGACTGTGAGAGGGCACCTGAAGCACATTTTCCCTGTCCAATCCTCCTTCGCACGGTGTTTTAGCGGATAATTGTAGTATGCATTGAACCGTTGAAATTTTTGTGGGGTCCTCAAGTGTGTGGAACCCTGCTGGTGCAATGAGTTCGTGGTTGGCGTGTGTAGTATGCATGCATGTGTGTGTGTTTCATATGCAAGTTGCTCTGGGGCTCCTAATGAGCCATTATTGTAAGTCGGTCAGGCTGCACGCGCCTATAGTAATGAGCCATGGATAGTTTTCACGTAGAGGATCTCTCTGTGAGTCATTACTCAATAGTGTTAGCTTACCACATGAGTGGAAGGAGGCCTCCCTGTGGAGCGTCGAGTGGAAATTGTTGGTGGAGTTCCAGAAGCCTGTGTCCACCTTGGCCGCCGCAGGTAACTCCGGTATGGGGTCGTGGTGGTTGAGCGGAACGATCCCGTTGCAGCTTGGACAAAACGGGTTCGGCTTCACCTGGAATGGAACCGTCCACACCACTTGAAAAACACTGACCAAGTTTTTAAGAGCGACAGAACATTCAAGAAGGGTCTACACAAGAGTTTTTAAAAATAGACTAAAAGTAAGAGTAAAACTAAAAGTAATAGTAAAGTAATAAATGAAAAGCAAGAGTAAAAATAGACTGAAAATAAGAGGAAAGAAGACTTAAAATTGAACTAAGCAATTAATTTTAATGAAAGTTTTTGATTGTGAAGAAAATGTGGACATTAGTGCACTTACCCCGCTGTGGGCCGTGGAAAGCATTGAAGATGAATCAGCTAAAACTTTTTTGCTGCTCCCGCTTGTCACACCACTGATCCCCGCTGTGGGCATATTGACAGGAACATGATGAAGATACTGGCCATTGTCCAAAGTCACTTTAGCCCCACTCAAATCACTCCCAACCCCGGTCGGCGTCCCTAGTGAAGTCCCTGCACCACCAGCAGGTCCTCCGAGGGAACACCTCGTTATATTCCTTTGGTAATTTGAGCCGCCGGACGGGGATGTCCTCCCCTGATCATGATTCACTTCCTTAGGCATACTACTACTATTACTATGGGTATGACTGCTATAGTCCTCCAGGTCTATACTGGAGGCTCCGGTGGACGGAGTTCGGAGTTCATCACTCATGTTCCCTTGACTACTCCCCATGCTCGCCGTGGAGTAGATGTACCGCTGCTCCTCCTCCACCGCCGCCGGCGGCTGGTAGTCTCCTATTGTCAGTGTCACACGGTCAAAGTGGCTGGGGAAGCGTTTGGAGCGGCCGTGTAAGGCCTCTCCTGGTGTCGGTGGTGTCATGAGCGGCCCGCTGCCCGGCCGAGTATTGTCACTACTGCTGTCATAGGGAGCACTGTTGCTCACGGGAATGTTCTTCACATTGATCCGATGCTTGTAAATTTCACTAGCTCCGCCGTCCGTATTGATGGAGATGAAGTTATTTTTATTATTACTATTACTTCCCGTACTGTCACTTGTCTTGCTTCGGCTGCGGGACTGTTGCTGGAGACTCGGTGGCAAGTGACCGGCTGGACCTATGAGCTCCTGCTCAGAAGCACTACTGCTCTGCTGCTTGTGTACGGGGATGACTGCGGGCATCCTGTAGTAATTGGAAGCGCGGTAGTGGTGGTTGTTGAAATTATTCAATCGGGATGATCCCGGATACTGCGAATCCTGCTGTCTACTCCCCCGACCTTTCCCACGGGCTCTGCTGTCGGGGTCCTTATAGTAGGGGTAACAGAGGCCGTCCCGGCACCATAGTTCCACACGGGGAAGCGTGACAAGTGTGTACCGCTCTGGGGGACTAGGAGAGGCCTGATTGTAAGGGTCCGGTGGGCCGTCCCGGTGGTGGAACAAACTGTTTTTGTTCCGCCGAACGGATACTGGGCTGGAACTCCCTGAGGAGGAGCTGGTGATTGGCGAGGGTGGGCGGGTGGATCGGGATCGACTGGTTCTGCCGTTTCGAAATCCCGCGTCGGAATAACTCCTGCACCGCTGCTGCTCCCGATCCAAGTTGTTCCGATTCTAGAAGATTTGTGAGAAGGTTTGAGATTGAGTTTTTTTGAAAAAAAAATTGAAAGACTTTCCACAGGGAGTGAAGGAGACACACAGGCCCGAAGATCACTCGATATAGTATGAAATGAGTTGCTAAATATGCTGTATTACTGTGACACAATTACACAGAGTGACACACACGCATGCTCGCACGCACACACACACCTACGGCGCAGTCACCCTGACTGAGCAGGAACAATGGATGGACGAAATTGGAGAAATCCAGCTGACTCAATGACTGACTGACTGACTTTAAGTGTGTGCGGTTGACTATGTTTAGGCTTGGGGACAACGGCAAGAGTGGCGAGGACAACGCCGTTTTCGTCGCAAGTTCGTGAATGAGTTATGCAATGATTCGTCGTGGTGTATTGTTGGATTTCCCTCCCTTGGGAATTTTTTGAGGCAAGTAAAATAAGAGTGAACGGGGAAAAGAACAGTTGTAATAATAGTAATAATAATCCGTTTGGAAGACTCTTAAGAATTACATGGGTTCTCCTTTTTCTTATTCACTGAGACACACACACACACAGAGTTGGCCAGGCACAACGCTATAATATATTGACAGAGACCCACAATACATGAGCACATGTTACTGCTACGTCTACTCGTACAAAACGGTGATGCTGAAAGGTTCGAAGATAAATGAGAGGACGAAGTGGGAGAGAGAGAGAGAGACAGATAGACAGAGAGAATGAGAAAGATATATACAGCGTCTAACCTCGGTTCTGACTCTGAAGGGAATGAAAATTCTATTATTTGCTCAGCCAACTTAGTTCAACTCGTTATGGCTGGTTCGCACCTCTCCGCTCACAGTCAGTATTCAGATGAGGAGCTCTCACACACATATATTATATGTAGATAAATATATGTGGGAAATCCTTCTGGGGAAGGATTCACCGCGGAGTGGACGGCGCCGAAGAAGTAGAAATAGAAGAAGAAGAAGAAGATTACGAAGAACACGAAGAAGTAGTAGTATTGTAATAGATGAAGGAGCCAGAGGTTGTACAGTAGTAGTGCAGATAGAGACACGACCTCATGCCAGCACCAAGTCTGGCTCGCTAATAAGTAGCCTTAGAAGAAGGTTTCTTGTGTAGAAGCTGATTATAAATGGGGATAAATCCTCCTGACTGACTGACTAACTGAGAGGTTGAACGAAGTCGATGTTGGAACAAGGTGGAGAAGAAAGGGAAGTTTTTCTATAAAATTGGAATCCCACATGGGCCGCCGTTCACGCACTCCTGCCCCCACTCTGACGACGACCACGATGATGATGGGACTCACTACCACTTTCGGGCGCCTACTTGTAGTAGCACCGCTGAAGAGGGGTATAAAAGATGACGTTTGGGACTCACAGTGTGTCAGTAGTGCTGTGAAGAAGCTACTACTGCTATGCTAATGCCACACTATAGGATACTGTGATGCTCGTTGCAGGATAATATTATGTGGCGGGGGTTCACGATGGAGATTCCTCCTGCTCTTGAGAGCAATACTGATATGTGGCTATTATATTCTTTGTGTGTGTGTGTGTGTGTGTGTGACCCGAAGACATGCAGAACTGCATAGGGACTTGCATTCCACTCAGACACCACTGCCTGACTGACTTACTGAATAATGGAGCTGTGAGATTGTGATGAACAAGTCTGCGTGCTTGTGCATGTGCACTGGCAATTATGTCTGCCTATGTGGTAGTACAGTGGTGCTGGTAGTAGTGTTGGGAGGAGGTAGTCATTAGTTGTGTGCGAATTTGGAGGAAAGTTGTGTATGTTTACGTGTGTGTGTGTGTGTACGTTGTAACATTTGAGCTGGCTTGGATATGAATGCCTGTGTGTGTGTGTGTGTATGAATATTTCCCGTCCTCCTGTCGTCGTCCAACTGTTTTATGAATACTCGTTAAGGGCAATGGCAGAAGTTTTTCGGCTGTACTTGGTAAAGGGTAGAGGTTACTCACTATTAACCACTACCAACTCGCTGGCTATATGGTAAAAGGAGGTGCAAGGTAGTGGTCATTGAGTAATTCTATACTGAGGTAATGGTGACCCAGGACGACGACGACGATGATGGTGATGACGACGGACGTGACAGTGTAATATCTCGCTGTTTTCATCATGTTTCTGAGGGGTCTATTGATTGTCTATGTAAAGTGTGCGTGTGTGTACTTTGCTGGGATGGATGCGTGTGAGTGCGGATACACATTGCCAATGTGAGCGACCAGGTTACGCATGTACTTATTTATGCAGGCGTGCGTGTATGTGTGTGAACGAACATGCGTGTGCCAACCCTGTGGTGAGCATCTTCTTGAGGATGACTTCCCTAACGAAACTAGTTTGTGTTCGGTTTTTTTCCCTCACTGACTCGCACACAGTCGACTGCTCTGAACTTGGCTGGTTGAACATTGTTGCGTTGCGTAAATTAGTGGGGAACTAGACCAGTAGTGGCAGTAAGTTATAGGCCGTTGTGATACTGTTGTTGGAACTTTACGCAGGGGCCCATGAGACTTGGATTGCCACTTGTATATAGCGCTATAGGCTGGAAATGGTGCTCGCCCTATTTGAAATTAGCATGGTATTTTGAGGTAGTTGAAGCGCGGAGAAACTAAACTTGACACTGAAGAGTGAGCATGCGGGCTATGACACACTTGTTGGGGGGGAAACTTTTGGCACCTACTGCAGGGTCAAAGGGCGGGAGGGTCGGAAATTTAAGTGTGCCGAGTTCAGCAAGTGTGTAATTTACCAGCTTTTATCATAGGAGGTTGGCACATTGGATTTGACGATCCGCTTCCGTTATGATGATCCTTTGTGAACTTGAGCCTGAAGAAGGGGGTGGTGGGACGACTTGGCTTGGAACTTGGCAGGGGCCCTGACCAATCCTGTCATTATGGCGGGATAATGCATACTGCTTTTGAAACTTTATGGCTCGGAACAACGGCGGGTGGCCAAGTTCGTGATAAACTCTCTGTCCGGGACTTTAAATATGGGCTACGCTACGGCATTGTTTCTTATGGGATAGGCCGGCGTTAATAGGTCAAGTTTGGAGATGCAGGAGCCTGAATGATAATTACAGTGAGGTCGTATCCTCTAATGTGGGAACTACTAACTGGATGCACTCTGTGGCGATCATCTCCTGACTGACTGAGTGTGAGATATTGTGCAAGAGTCATGACATTAACATGACCAAGACCAACAGTAGCAAGCTCTCACACTAACTGACACTGTGATAACTGTGATACGAACGCCATCAGAACGCATGGATAAATGATGGGATGGGGGGAGACAAAGGAGCTGTTACTCTTGTGAAGGGGATTTTTTCGGTGATTTTTATCCAATTAGAAGAATAGGCTGTGAGCTGCTGCTGATGATGATGATGAGGATGATGATGCCCTTTATTTACCGAATGTCAGAGACGGCCGAGCTCATTATTGCACAATGAGCATTATAAGGTTAATTCGCATGGACCCTCACTGTAATAATGTGTGTATTTTGTAAATTTGTGTGTGTGTGAAGAAACAATGGTGATGGCCTTGAGGAGTCCGCGTAAGTGCAGTAGTAGCAGCAGCAGCAGCAGCTGGGAGGAAAAAAGTGGCATCCTAATAATTTATAAGCTGCTTAAATGCAGTCGGCTCTGCTTATTATTGATGGGGAGGAGCGGCGGACGGCGTGAGGATTGGCACTGAGTGGTGGCGGAATTTAAGCTAGGATTAACATTGAGCGCTTCCCAGGGCGGCTGAAGATGACTGCGGCCCTCAAGGCTCCCACCCACGGCCTACTGCTGCTACTACACTACTACTTCCACTACCACTGCAAATCCGTGGAATTCTCTTCCACATGAAAACCTTCTCAATTAAGGGAAACAACAAGGAGGAACGTCGAGGAGCCCTGAGCTGAGGCTGTTTCCAATGTGATGCACACATCTCACACGTGTACGCACATGCAAACACACACATGATGAGCACAGCCACAACCATACGTAGCACACACGTAAACGCGCACATGTACTAGGCAGGCACTTCGCTGGGGAAGAACGAGAAAGGGAAATGCTTGAGCCTTGTTTTTCTAATTTTTAAGGAAGTCATTGTTGAGTACTGTAGTGCAGTGAGTGGTTGGCTAGTGTGTGGAACGGGTCATGATGATGATGATCGACAGGACAGGCTTGACTGCACATTGAAAGGCTCACAATAAAAAACAAAAAATTGCATCATCAGAAGCAGAACCCGGCTCATGCTCTGGCACTTGTCAGTCCGCGTCATTCTATGCTAATTCTTGCCGGTATATTAAAAATATAGCCTCTCTATTTGCAATAGATTCGGAATCCCACACTGAACTGCCGCCATCCCATTATTGCCTGTCGGTCCCACTCCAAGTCTCGCAGTTTTAGCTGATTGCTGTGCAAATTGTGGGGGAAATCAGGATGTTTATATTCGCCAGCCATAGAGATTTCACCGCTCATCCCATCTCCCTAGTACTCCTACCCAGCGAGTAGTGAAACCACGATGAGCCAAATGCCATGACACAGCAGTGGAGATTGAGGGTGTACACATAGTTGGATGAGAACTCTTGTGTCTGCATGTGTGTGTGTGTGTGTGTAGGTAACTGCGGGAAAATAATTATTGGTTAACGTGTAATGCTCAGCTCTTCCTCCCGTGAAATGTCGCGAGAAAGGATAATCCTGTGTGACGCAATTATCCTCACCCCGTCGTCGTTGACAAGAGGGTGCAGTAATTGGAATAATTACTCCTATTTCCAACAGCATTAACTCCTGGCGTGGTTCATATTCATGATGTACACACATTCATAACGGACCAAAAGTATAGTGTAGTATTATGATGGCCCGGAGGGCCACTTGCGGAATGAGGAAGGAGTGAATACGGCGTGTCCCTTTCATCCACGTCCGCGCACTGGCGTAGCATAGGTAGGAGGTGTGGAGAGCATGTGGTTCTCAAGTCAAATGAGCCAGTCAGTCAGTCACTGGGCTATTTGCTGATATGCTTCAAAAATAACACACATAATGTTACTATTTACACACACACATGGACACACACGCACACACATAGAGGCTCGCTACACGCGGCGGGGAGAATTGAACCAGAAATAAGTTGGGAAAGTGGCCCGGCACTCATCATCATCACCATCTGACTTTTGCACCCAGAATACTAAGTAAGTTAGTAAGTAAGTCAGTCAAGGCGTATGACTGTGTGTGTGTGTGTGTGTGTGTGTGTGTGTGTAGGTTAGCGTGGTGGCTAATGAACTGTGTCATGTTATATGGGGTAACTATATACCTCACCTCCTGATTTATCCAAACCCACACAGTCACGCACACCGTGAGCTACCCTACCCTCTAACAATCTGACCATTACGTCAACGTAAACGCCTTTACTTTTAGCTATATTAATCGATTCCATAACCAAAGGGCCCGAAAGGGGGGGGGGGAGCAACCAACGTTTTGGCTCCTATTCACGGATGTGTGAACTGACAGGTGTTGGGTCAATGGCTGTCAGTACAGACTCGTTCATTCAGAAGGGAGAATGAAGGGAGGGGGACTCGGTGGTATTACTGTATGACGAGGTATGACTTTCCTTGACCGGTCCTCAACATCATAATTGATGGTTAGGCTGAAGTAGCCTGGAGGTGAGTAACCCTTTGGAATGGGAGGGACACGGAATTTCCAGGTTGAGTCCAGTTTGCATCCTGATATTATGTTCTACAGTTTGATGTGGGGATGTGTGTGTCTGTGTATGTGTGTGTGTGTGTGTGTGTGTGTGTGTGTGTGTGTGTGTGTGTTTCTGTGTTTGTGTGTGTGTGTGTGTGTGTGTGTGTGTGTGTGTGTGTGTGTGTGTGTGTGTGTCTGAAATGAAGAAGTTGTCCAGGTAGTGCGTAAGCCTTGACCGTGAACATCCTGGAAGGGTTGTTAGTGTGTGTGTGTGTGTTCCTGTGAATGCGGTTGGGATTTGAAGGGATGACGAAAGACAGCGTGCTGGAGGAATGACCGTTCATCAACCCCTCGCAGTTAGCTATTGAAGATGTTTGTTTTCCTTCCTTGGAAATTTCCTAATCCAGGTAGTGGGAATTTCCTAATCCAAGTAGAACGAGCGGATTTTGAAAGTATCTGTTGAGGGCCTGCTCGATCGACATCCCGGAGAAAAGGGGGAAGCAAGCCCAAATTCCAAAGCTCTCGGAACAAAGTTGGCCAATTGGTAGGATCCCGCGGATTTGATACTAATTAATGTGGTACTAAAAAGCACGTCCTTTGGACGGGAAGTGTTGTTTTAGCGATATTTATGTCTCAACCTACACACACTCACGCAGCCCGTGAGCCCTACCCTATAACCATTACATCATGCATAACGTGTTTACTTTGCTATTATTATTACTATATAATTATTATTAAAACGACTCTTCTGGTCGGTATGGCTTTTGAAGAGGAACGACATGACTTATTAGTGCGGCACGATTTGGGGTATGACATAGTCCATTGCCCAAACTGTACCGGTCTGTAACGCGTGTGTGTGTGTGTGTGTGTGTGTGTAACCTGTGAGGCGCAGCAGCTACTTGCTCAAATGCAATGTGCTGGCTACTGACGCACCTTCGCAAACGCACAAATAAATGTGTAAACAATCCACTTCTGGCTCGTGTATATACATGAGCACCCGTTACAAATAATTCGCTCGCTCGCTCGCTCACTCACTCACTCACATTTTGTTACCCCGGAGCGGTGTTCGGCCCATAATAATTGACTGGATGGATGGGATCATATTGCTCAAAAATGTGTATTCGGCTGGTAAGGATGTTGAGGCGGCAAGACCTGTGTCATGATATCATATGGAGATACGCAGTGTTTCTACATGTGTGTAATGTGTGTATGTATGTATGTATAAATGTGTGTGTGTGTGTATGTGACTGGACTTGTACGAGTCAAGTTATTATGATGAAGGGTAGCCAGCCGCATTGAAGTGGAAATGGAGTGAATAGCAATGAGATTGGCGGTATATAGCCTTTACATGTATGGATACACACACACAACTCTCTCATTTGCTTACTATTGGCAGTCCAGCTCATACGTTTCAGGGGCTCACTATATATAGCTGTCCCTGTTGGGATCCCCGTTGTGTGCCTTATGAGAAGGTTGACTTTGGCTTATATTATTGCAGTATGTGTATGTGCCTGTGTGTGTGTGTGTGTGTATGGATGAAATGGCATTTTTTCCATTTGAATTTAATGAAGAGGTCTGACTATAACCTACTATACGCTCCCAATGTATAATAATGTGTGCCTCCTTGCCTCTAATCAAGTTGGGCTGATGACGTCCGAGTTGGTATTGGAATTTTTCAAGACTACCACTTATCCGTTTGTTGCTGGTCGCCTCTGCTATGCATCATTGTTATTGGTGGTGGTACTGCTGGTGGTGTAGTTGTTGTTGTTGCTGTTGCTGCTGTTTTCTTCAACCATGACCGTAACCTGATTGCATTGGGGTACATACACATATATAGTAAAGTGCCGGTTTGGAATAATGTGCGTTACCCTCGTGGGCAGACACGTTATTAGCGTGTATTAGGATTGTGATTCGTACGGTTGTTTGTATGTACGTGTGTGTATGTACAGATGTGTGCCTGTGTTGAGATAGGCTGGGATTCTCTGATAATCTGCGTCGTTAGACAAATGCATTACAAATGATTCTGATTATGCGCGTAAAAGTTTGTTGGTTTCGAACAACAACAGCAGCAGCAGGAGCAGCAACGGTTCAGAGTTTTATGAGTGGATCTTATAAAGGGAGAGAGAGTGAGAGAGAGAGAAAGAGTTTAGATGATTGTTTTTTTCTGTTATTAAAATATGAATGGTGAGACAGAGAGAGGATTGCATTGGCCTGTGAGGGAGCTTATGACTACTGCAGCATAAGATTATTATATGAGCTCAGTGAGCTTACTACACTTCAATTCTCTCTCGTTGTTGTTATGGACTTGTGGAGTGGAAGGCTAGCATATGTAAATATTGTAGCCTCCGTCCCAGAATTGAATAGCAATAAAAATAAAATGCTAATCATGACGATGATGATGACGATGATGACGGTGGTGGTGGTAGCAGCGGCGGCAGTGGTGGTGGCGGCGGGGTCGGTGATATGATTGGGAGAATTCTGAATTGTGGGACACATGCCTCTCCGTTGTTGTTGTTGTTGTTGCTGCTGCTGCTGGTGTTGGACCTATTTAGTGATGATGATGCAGGTAAAGGTTAACCCACATTAAGATTCCGCGTGCATATGTGTGAGTTGGTCTGAGTGAGTGAGTGTGAAATTTGGAAGGAGGTGATCCACATGTTGGACATGCTTTTGTCATTTTGAGACGGCATATTGTATGCTATATGGGCAATGACTATGGCTACGCTACCGCTTCCCTCTTCACTGCCCCACTCCGTTATGGCCAGGTGTGTAGATGATATATACGGGACTGTATAGGGTAGGCTTGCTTCCACTTACACTTTCAGCGAAAAGAATAGTACAGTGTAGTACTCTAAATATGTCCATCTAATAAAATTATGGTGTGGGACAAGTTCATATGCAAGAGAGCCGCGGAGAGGAGATGTTTGTGAGGAAATGTTCAGGATGGGCATGTGTAAAGGCTACCGTCATATTGTGACTACTTTTAACCCGTTCCAACCAGTTGAGGATTTGGTGTCCGACGGGGTGACGGCGGCGCCATAATAATGTGCGCCATTATTGAGCGGCAGGAAGGAATGGGGTGACAAGAGGAAGATTTGCGGCAGCTGTACGGAGATGATCAGGGGACCAAAGGGTTATACTACTGTTCAGGCCGGCAGTGGTGGTAGTAACAACAATTGTTGTACTACCACTGGCCGAGGTGAGGAAAGATGAGGGAAACCTGTTATGGTTTTTGTAATGGCCCATGTTTACACAATTTGCTACTTATGAAGAGCGGGCTACACATATTTACACAGAGATAGGCAGTACACACACACACAAACACACACACACGGACATACACGTATTGGGTGCTGTGGGGTGTGTAGTAATTGTCACAATGTCTTGCGGCAACTGAAGGGAAGAGTGATTATCAAAGGTTAGAACACAGATGGTTTCGTCCAACCACCACCACCACGACTAACATTGCTTTGCGTACATATTGCCGTATCCCATATGGTAGTAATATATATTTCTCCCCACGGTGACACGTGATCCTTTGACTGATTGCAACTTAATAATTCAGGGTTGACGTAATTAAGTTTCCAAAGGAGCTTCTCTCCGTTACAACAACAACGGCGACAATGACAGAGATTCCAGTGGGGATGGCCGTAGTGTAGCGTAGTAGCAGTGTGGCCATGTGTGTGTGCTTTACCAATGATATGATTTGTAGGCTACAACTGGTGGCTTGGTGGGATGGATAATACACAATGTATATGTATATTAAGGCGAGGAAACGTTTTGTCATGTGTGTAATACTGGATTATATGGACTTTTGTATTATGTAATAACTCTGTGCCGTAGTGTGGTTGGCTAATAACGGAGCTGTCAGAGGTCAGCATGTGGTTGTTGGATGGACGGGCGTTTTTCAGGGACGTGGAAAACTATCCGTCCGCTTTGAAGGTGACATATGTATGTGTGCAGTGTTAAATGTGTGTGCGTATGTGTGTGTGGGTTGTAGGCTACCGTGTGAGTTTTATAGAGTCAATGAGGAGTGAGGATTTTACAGGTTGACAGCCCAAACTTTTCCGTGTGAAATCTGAGAGAGTTGGCTCAAGTGAGGCTATTATATAGTAGGAGCTGAAGGGAGATGATTATGTTTGTACTATGATTTTGCATGGAGCATAAATGTGATTACAGGTTACAGTTTGTGTGAATTTCCGTAGTTCCTGAGAGCATTGATTTTTGCCTGTGTGTGTGTGTGTGATTGCTAGAGGGAAGGACATGTGAAGGCACATGCATAGTACGAGTTTTCATTTTCACCAGGTTTGTGGAAGTGAGTTAATTTGTTTCCGTAGGGATTTCCGTATTGAATTAAATGCACTGGTTACTGACTCCGAACCCGTCCACTATGCCGTGCAGGTGGAGCGTTACAGCTACAGCTGTGTGGCATATCATCAGAGCGAGGATGACCAGTCGGTGGTGATACCGGTTTGAGACTTTTTGTGGGAAGTGGGAAAATTATGCTAGTGTTGTAGTGTGTGTGTGTGTGTGTTTGTGTGCAACCTGCAACCGGAAGGAGGGATTAAACGTGTCCAATTATTACAACTTGTAGTAGTAATAATAATAATAACAACAATAATGCTCCTGTCATAATAATAACAATGCTCTTTGGTCTGTAACTGGCGGTGTGGTTCTCTATGAGCGGGCCTATATGTAAGTTTTGGAACGTGAGTAATTACTGTTGGGTATGCTATATAGTTGGTCATTGTGCTCTTTAAGCTGTGTGATTATAAATGTATAACATCTCAAATAGTATGCTATAATAGCTATAAACGGCACGGTGTGGGAATGGGGATAAAGTTATTTAATTTTCTCTACAATATAATGTAATATGTAATGGTCGTGTTTGTGTGTGTGTGTGTGTGTGTGACTGCGTGGTTTGCGGAACGGTGTGAAATCCTTTGTTTGAGCCATACTGACTGATCCTAACCCTACTGCCAGGAGCAGTGTAGCACTAGTAAGTAGTAGTAGTGGTGGTGTGGGACATGGGGCAATAATTATAAAGAGCGTTGATCCGGCTCAACGCTCTCAGTACTCCTTAGAGCCCCACTCATTCAAGTCAGTTAAGTAGCCTCACATAATGCTAACGTGTGAACAACACGGAGTTGGGTACGTCAGTTGACTGACTTGACTTTTAGCAATGTACTTCAAAGTGTATGGGATGTGGGCTTAATGGAACTCGGAATTCCTCATATATGCTAGTTGCATAACTATATTGGAGTTGGGATGAACGGTACATTACATGGTGTGGGACGCTGCCTGGTCTGCTTTAGAGTGCACTAATTCTACGTATGGGTTGAGCCGCCTGGGTTTTTTTAAATGTTTTTTGTTACATTTCCATTACTCACTTTTACTTACTTTGGAGTGGTGCGGACCTACCTGGGCTCCGCTGATGGCTCTGACTCACTCCCGTAAGAAGTGAGGATAGAGCGATCGAGTCAGATGCTAATTTTGGACTCTTTTGTATTGTTCGAAGGTATAAGGTTGGTTGATGGCGTGGCTCCTTTCATTGCTGTTGAGATTGAAAAGGGGAAAATCCTGACCGTTTCCTGATTTGTGAATCGCGTAGGTTTTTACACTGTCTTTTGAGGATCTCGCAATAAATTTATGTGGGACATAAGTTGTGCGGGAACACGCCAATGAGCTGACGGCAGTGTTCTACTACTCAAAAGTCTGCTGCTGCTAACATCTCTGGGGGAGTTTTGCTGAGGCAGGCGAGGCGTACTACGGGCTTACAGCGTGGAAATGATACGGGGTGAGGATAATTTGAGGTTTTCTCCCCTCATCCAATCACTTTGGAAAGATGGCCAAAGAGTGATATGTGATATGATACGCCGTGTGACTTTGGCGGCGGTATCTCGCGATGCGTGTAAACTTGAATCGTTCTACTGCTACTACTACTAGTACGGACGACTGGCTATGGGCAGTCCTGTGAGGGCTGACGGAGTGACTGACTGCCTGAGTCCAGCGTGACATGTGACAACTGGTCATGTGTGTACAACATGGTTATACTAAAAGTGAGCCCGTCACTGTCAGTGCCTGAGACAAGTTAATGGGATTGAGAATGGTAGGGTAATAAGGCGGTTAAATACGGTGAGGAGAGACGACGACGGCGGCAGCGGCGGTGCCGTCTGGTAGCAGTTTGCAATTTTTTCCCGCTCTGTTTCCCCCAAATAATGATACATTGTTGGAGGAAATGACGTTATCCCCCCTCAAAGCGCTCCTCATCCTCATTCATGATGGGAATGAATGAGTGAGTGAGTGAGTGAGTGAGTAAGTGACTTTGGGAGGGAAATCATATTGCGTCAAGTGCGCTGAGAGCAGGACAATGATAATTCGCTCCATACATACTGCACACATTTTAGTGTACACGTCCGCACGCACACACTCGGGCTCACACACTCACATAAACCTAATAATAATAATCGTTTCCACAATACCGGTGGGTGTGGGTGGTTGGCATAATCCTGTATATAGTACACAGGCGGTTATGACCCCCGGGCCGGCTCACCGCGATGAAACTACACAGCCTTGTGTGTGTGTGTGTGTGTTTGCGGTAATCATGAGTGAGTGTAGTGTGCGGGCAGGAAAAGGAGCTTTGCGCAAGAGCCCCTCCCATGCCATCCCTCCGCCCGCCGCCTGTCTCATCATTATTAAGGATGGGTGCGCTCTGATGACGGGCCGAGCGCTCTTGGGCAAACGGATGTAATGTCTCTTTTCACACAGGCACATATATACGTGCGTATGTACTTGCCCAACATCCCACCATCACTGCCACCGCCGCCGCCGCCGCCGCCGAAACTAATGATCCTTTACGGATGAGGATTACGTTGCCGTTGTTGTTGGACTGAAGATAATTTTTACATTTTGGGAACTTCACATCAATCCTACTGCTGCTTCTGCTATTATTGTGGGACGACAGAGGAGCCTCCTCCCAGTAATGGAGAAAGAGTGTGTAAAAAGTATGGATGATGTGGTCTTATAGCATGATTTTTGGCTCTTTCCGAGCAAATAATACCGTAATCCCTCCCTGGCCGTGTCATCTGCAAGATGATGCGGTGGACTTGATGCGTGTCTATGTCTCCTATGTATGATGAAGTGTGCGGTGGGTTTTTGTGTGCGAAAAGTGGGAACGCATGTGTAAATTGTACCTGCTCTGTGACAGCGAAAATCCTCCGTGTGTGGTAAGCAACTGTAGCGCAAGGGTTACGTACATTCGCTCGGTTATTTGGTTTTGGCGTGTTAATTAGATTAAGGAGAAGGCGAGGAGGGAAAGTATGTATGTGTTTGTGTGTGTCTGGGCGCATGTGTGTGTTTATACGAGGCTAAACGTTGAACGGTTTAACGCGACTTGAGCTGAGGATTGTCAGGGGTTTGGAAGCGTAAAAGCAAAAACAGTAGGAAGGATGAGTGATTGGGATTTTGTGCGTGGTAGTATTATTATTTGAACAACTGGATTTACCAAGACTGATCCATCCGACATGGTTGAGAAACTGACCTGTGCTTACGTGGTTATGATGGAACTACCTGCCGGAACGTGATAGTACTGAGAGTGAGAGATTACTAGTGGGAGCATAGACTAACTACTGCTGGTGGATAGCCCAAGACAGGGGAATCTACACGAGAGTTAGTTTTTGACAAGTCATGATGACGACGGGGTTGGTTTTGGTGATGCAAGCATGTATGAGTTTGTGGTGGTAGGATATAGGATGGTAATGATGACGATGATTGACTCTGTGGCTTAAGGTGAATTATTCCATCCATTTGAGGTAATTCTTCCCCTGTCCTAATGAGTTGACTTTTAAGTACATATATAGGACCGACCCACAGAGGAACTTTGAGGTTGACTGAAACTGACTATGCGGCGGACTGACTGGCTGACTATGAGAGGGGACAGATACCCCGCGGGCAAATCTCGTGACCTCCTGACTCACTCACGATAAACGTTGTTGCGGGTGATGATGAAATCTCTAATTGGATTAAAATCGTGTCCAACGTGCCATTCCGCGGAACTGTATAGCCCCACTTCCTTTGAATTTAAGAGATTTAAGAGAGGGGTCTACCCCCCACCCCCGAGCCCTTGTGTCATGAAAAGTCATGAAAATGTGAAGACCTCATTTAAATTAATAATGGGGCAGAGGAAGTTTGCTTACCTTGGACTCATGGTAGTACTGAGGATTCCCACTCGTCGCATCCAGCACCGTATTCAAACGGATCGGCATCCCCGCCTGCTGCTCGTCTATGAGGAAGAGACGGAAGTTCAGGTAGGAGGAGTCCCGCGTATCGGCGGTTTTATTGGATGAGGAGGCGGGCATCCCGGCTTGGGGCACATGAGCTGCTCTTTACCGCCACGTGTGGGGAGCGGAGCACAGTAGTGGAGCTGAATTTCTCAAGTCAAAGTTATTAGGACGGGATCGTCCTAACCACGTCGTCACTATTATTGTCGGCTCATGGGCTCACTACTGAATTTTGAAAATTCAAAATTTCCAGTGGGCCGTCACTGCGCCGTGGGATTCCTGGGGGTTACTTACTTTAGTTTTCCTGAATTTTCCACAAGAAAATTTCCAACGGAACGGAAGGTAACTCACGTCTTGGTTTCTGTATGCTGAGGTATGAACTGATGGTCATTCGGAAGGTAAGACGATGCGGGGGGACTTGGATGGTATTACTGTGAGGAATGACTTCCCTTGACCGCTCCTCATCCCCATCATCATCATCATCATCAACATCATTGATGATGAAGTAGGCTGGAGTGGCCTGGAGGTGAGTAACCCTTTGGAACTGGAGGGACGGAGGAATCCCATGGATGAGCTCCATGCGCATGTTCTACATAATGAATGCCGAGCAGTATGATGTGCTAATGTGTTTGTAAGTGTCTAGAATGGTGAGGCTGTCCAGGTAGTGAGTGGGTGAGGCTTGACCCTGAGAGCGTGCTGGAAGGGATGTTGAGTTGTTGTTTGCATGTGTGTGCCTGTGAATGCGAAGGGGATTTGAAGGGGTGACGGAAAAGTCGGTAGCGTCCAGGAGGAATGACCGTTCACCCATTCCCTTCTGCTGTGAGTATGTTTGTTTCCTTGTTTTTCCACTTTCCTGGAAAGTCACCAGCCCTCTTACAACACTTTTCCAAGGAAGTGCTCAAGGTCCGAAAGTTGGCAACGGGAAGTATAGGTGATCACTTTTGGCTCAGAATTTGTTGGTGCTGGTTCAAAGCCATTTGATGGGAAGCTCGCGGAATTTGCAGTGATTCCGCCGCCGTGTGAGTGAGTAATCATCGCATGAGTTTGACGGTGCCGGTGCAAATTGAGAGTTAACGTGCAGGAAATGGTCGGAGAGGTGTCAATAAGCCACTGATAAAATGTAAATGATGACTTTCTGAGGTGATTGGGAGGAAGGATGTGAGCGGAGATTGGATGTTGAAGGGGCGGGGTGTGTGGGGGAGTCGTGCTGACTGACGGAGACGGAGATCCTTGTCAGTGCAGTGCATCAGTGGAAGGCTACACGGTGGAGTAAAAGTCCAGCACGGTATTTTACTATACATATAGCGACCAACTCTGGTATATCCTATTGGTGCGACTTTAAGGCTGGCCCTATCTTAATAATAATGATAATAATATCTGGGCTCACAGTTGATCTAAGGTTAAGGTCAGTTGGGGCATGTGGAGTCACATGCTGAGCCCTGCGGGATGACCACAGGCTACGTGCTTGAAAGGACGGAAATGGG
Organism: Pseudobourletiella spinata; assembly: GCA_009870155.1. Classification (NCBI taxonomy): domain Eukaryota; kingdom Metazoa; phylum Arthropoda; class Collembola; order Symphypleona; family Bourletiellidae; genus Pseudobourletiella; species Pseudobourletiella spinata. The sequence continues at coordinate 12,558 of WJFA01000178.1, read as the reverse complement.
GCAAAGACTTTGAGGAAATGGCGCCGGTGGCGGCGGCGGCGGATATGAGGGTTATGGAAGTAGTGGCGGAATGCCCGTGGTGGTGGTGGTGGTGGTGGTCACGGTCGGATTGGTTACCTTACAGATAAAATTTGGAGTAAATGGTAAGCGCCTGTCATGTTGGACATTGAGGTAGTAGTGACCAAGTTCTGTAGTGTTTGTGTGTGTGGTGTGTGTGGTGTGTGTAGGCCGGAGAGGCATGTATGTTCCTGACTCAATCGGGTGCTATTATTATTGACAGTTGCGGAGGCAGGTCGGGGATTTATGGGGGAAACGTGGCTCGCAACGTGCAGTATCCATCCACTACCACCACGACTGTCCTCATCACACTCTCTTGGCTATCTCAGAGGAGGCAAAGATGGTCGTGGTGTGGGATGACCGTGGGGTCCGACAGTGAATATTATTGTCAGGCACTCCTGGCATGCATGGCACTTGGCACATATTAACAACTATAGCTCTTGCGCCGATTTCTCCTGTTGTTGTGATTGCGAGTTTGTGAGGAAGCGAAATTAAATTAGAGCAGAGAGGGGGACTTACTTAAGAACATTTGGATGATGTTGCGGAATGGATTTATGAGCCCCTCTGGCCCTGACTCTGTGAGGTGAGTGGTGATGTTGGCTGACGGGTGGGTCGTCAGTGTGTGTGTGTGTAAGTTTGCGTCGGTCTTATTACGTGGGTCGCCTCCATCATTGGGTGACGATGAGACCCTGCTTGCCAGGCGACTTCCACCACATGGTCAACCAGATGGTCATAGTTGCTGGTTCTGGGTGTGCGTATGTTTATGTGTGTGCACGGTTATGTGCATCGATCTGTGCGTCAAGTGTGTACTTATGTTTGCGTGTGTGTAGTGAATTAGTATTGATGTGTGTGTGTGTGTGTGTGTTGGAATGTGCTACAGGCTATTAAATGTTGTGCGTACGGACAGACTGTTACCCTTGTTATGATGGGGTTCTTGGAGGCTAATTATTATTAAAATGTTTTTCCTCATATTTCCAACATTGTTGTAGGAATCGCCGTGCATAATTAAGCATTAATTTGATTGAAGTTTTTCAACGACGGGAATCCCCCTTCAACTGTATCCAGTGTAACTTTACATGGCAGATCATGTCATGCGTCATTCAGGATCCAGTAGTGCAGTCCGACTGTGAGAAATTTTCCGCACTGATTTGAATAATGTATAAGAATTCTCTCGTTGTATGGAAGAAATGAGGGTAGGAAACAATGTGCGTGTGTGTATAGTGTAGGAAAATAGGAATGAGTGTCGCGTACTAGCGGCATGCATAGTACACTCCACAGCACTGCTATACTTAAGTAGCAAGGAGAAGTGAAAAAAAAATTGCTGTGGAAAGCAACAAAGAGTAGTACAAGTTCATTTATCATGTGTATGTTGGGATGAATAGCAATGAGTGGCGGATGCAGTTGAGTGCAGGGGCAGTACTCTGATGCAAAAGTATGCGGCTATGGAGTAAATGCTAATAATAATAATGTGGTGGCGACTGGCGACTCCATCCATTTGGACTTGCTTTTAAGGAATCTGTCATTCCTGGGGATCTGCTTGCCGTAGTGAGGAGGATGGTTGAGGGCTTGTCACCTGGTGGTGATCGTGATGAGGATACTGACTCTTACAATCCGGTTCTGCTAACGTCCCCAATGCTCTCCACGGTGTGGCTAATAAGGCGGATTTCCACATTGGAAATATTACTACAACAGTGAAGAAGGAGTCGGAGACGACGTGAGGCATGTGGAAATGCATAGCTGATATTGATCCTCATGTGCTCACATTTTTAAGGGTCGACGTAGTTACACACTACGTGTACAACGAGTGCCGGGACGCCGGGAGGGACTGCTTTGTCCTAATAGCGTAATAATTAGCTCTGTGCCAACGTAAATTGGAGTGCGGAGGGGCCATTGGGATCCATACTATATATATATATATATATATATATATATTTATTATTGCCGTGTGGTGCGGTAGGCCTGGGGCCAACTCCACACTGCACTATATTTTACTGTCATCGGACAGTCCTCGTAGTCGTCGTAATTCCCTCCTTTTAGTATATCTCGAATGGGTTTTGGGTTTTGAGCTTATGTGTAATGAATGAGTGTGTGTGTGTGTGTATGTGTGTTTGGGTGCGTGTTAATAAAATCCACGTAATTGTGACATTGGATGATGATGAGGAAAGTTATTATATGGCGGCAGTAGTTAGTATTGCTCCAGTCACTCCTACGGCTCTCCCATGCGTGCCAAGAGTGTCCCACTAATTTATGCATTGTAGTGCCAATAATGTAATTTGCCGTGTGTGTGTCTGTGCCGAGTGTGATGACGGAGACGAGACTTGAGTGGCCACGGGGGTAAGATGTGTGAATGTGTGGGAGATCCATGGCGGCGATACTACTACTACTATTACTTCTACGACGACGACGACGCAGGGTTGGCCATGTGTTTTTGTTGTTGTAAGTAATGTAGATTTTCTCTCACCTTTTACGGTTTTGAGGCGTCAGATACTATGTGTGTGTGTGTGTGGAATTTGCACGTACAGTGCATTGGATCTAATTAACAGTTATGTGACGGCGGTGCATAACAATATAATGGTCGCATTCCTACCGCGGAGGATTGGCTCAATTTTTGTAATTTATTTATTATTATGATTATTTTTTACAAATTGACTATAGCCATTGGCATGCTAATAGTGCCCTATTATGAGCGAGCGGAATCCTGATTACATTAAGTGATTTAAATGAAGAGCCTTTATAGTTACACTTGTTTCGACGTGACTCATACTAATAAGATGCTCAAAATTCCGCTTGCTATTATTACTATGAGGAAATTCCATTGTGACCGGCGACTTGTCAATCCTACTATATTGCTGCTTCCACTTGTCCTGCTACCGCTATACTATACCTACCACGACGACGCTGTTGATGCGGCCATTGTGCTGCTGCAATTGGAAGCCAAGCTGTGCCTTGGACTCGGAGGAACCTGTTTGAAGCTTGGGTAAACGCAAACCCTATACGTGCTATCTCTTTCCCTAGCTGTCGCTGTGTTACGCCTTTATATTTTTCCATGTTTCCAAGGAATTTGCACACTTGCCCTACTGCGTGGAGTTCCCCGTTAATTACGATCCTCCCTGCTCCTTGCGGCTCCTCTGTTGTTAGGGTGACTGCAAATGGGAGTTATTGGCTCCATGTTGTCAGGGGTGGTTGCCCAACTAATTAGCGCAATGGAGGAGTGACGCTGGGACAGTGATGTCCATTGTGTGTGCTCATGTGTAATATCGGAACAGGTGACTAGTTATGGGCGGCTCATTTTTTATTATTGTGAAATCATACATGGCTTTTTTGAAGGTTTTCCCTGTATAGATTTGTCCACGTTTCAGTTCAAGTTAAATTCAGGTTCTGGGAGCGTGATTGGCGGGGGATGCAGAATGTGTGTATTGCTATATGAGTCGTAATGTGAGTATTGTTGAGTGGGAACAAGTGGGGAAACTACATCGTTCCTTCTTGCTCATGTGTACACATGTGTGCCTGTTTGAACTCATGACCTTGGTCATTCCATTACCCTTTAATCAAAAAGTGTGTTCTGAGAACCCCGGTTATTTGGGTTGCTACGTTCCAAATCGTCGAAGCCGTATGAGCACATGCTGTATCAGACTCTTTGAAAACCTGATTATTACTATTGTCGTCATTTATGAGCTTCTGGACGTGATGGGGGGGGTCGGATATTTGATCAGATTACCGGCGGTGTGAAGTCAAATAAGATTATCATCATTATTATAAGTGGGGAAAATTGAAATTAAGGTGTGAGGGTGGTGTGCGCGCTTGGTCTCTGCACGATTTCTACTGTCGGGTTTCGTGCGATGAGCGCCGGTATTCTCCTAAAGGAGAGCTTGTGGATATCGTAGCTGACTCCAGGGAGGTTCTCAACCGTGTGTGTGTGTGTGTGTGTGTGTGTGTGTAAGGGCGAAATGGTATTATGACAGCAGCCTTGTAATGGCTGTTGCGAGCCATAATGCCATAGTATCCGAGGATTGACCTGTGTCGAGGAATGAGCTGCGATTTAATTTTAATAGTAATAATGTTAAAGCGAATCCCACCAAAAGAATCAAAAGGAAAGAGATGCGTTGAGGAGCAGGATGTACATATTCTAGACACTTTGCAGAAAATGTGGCTTATTCGTCGTAACAGTAAGGATCTCAATCTCACACAGCCAGGTCATGCTCGTAGTAGTCAGTGGTGCAGATTCATAATGTGAGGGCGTAACATAGTGCGGGTAGCTAACAAAATTTTTTGAAACCCTGGGAGGAATCCCTGGCTCATTTGCGCAGGGGCAATGGGGAACCGTTAATGATCCTCCGGAAATTTTGATAGGCGCGATTATCATTTTGTGAGGATTAGGTTTTGTTTTGATGCTCAATCACACCTTATGATGTATTATGTATAGCTCAGACATGTAATATAAATAATATGTGACACATCTCATAGGCTGTATGACAATGTCTCTGTTTAATCACTATTTATGCACTCGTATACAGATTCCTCGTATTGAGAGTAGGTGCGAAAGTGTACCTAGAGCGTGCCGCCGTTCCAAACATTCTTTCTGCTGGGCTTTGCGCGGAGCTTGTCTCTGAAGTACCCACGAAGTAGTTAATTATGACGGGAATTTAATGATAACGAAAAACTGGGACGGCCGTCTTGTGTTAACTTTTGTGAGTCTACATGGAATCGGCCAGGTGCGATGTGGGGAGATTTAACCAATTTCATTATCCTCCCTGAAAAAAAACGAAATTTTAATTCATTTTAATTTAAATTAATTAATTCACATTTATTGGCGAAAGGTACGTGGATGGATTTTGCAGGACTTATTTGAACTAGCATGACTAACTCAGAATCTGGTTGTATTGGTTCCCCGGAGGTGCGGAGACTGCCTATGAAGGAAGCCTGAGCTTTCTTCTGTACTGTTTCGTTCTTTGGTGGTTGTGGTCCCGGCTGGGACATGCAACTCGTCGTCGGTCCTGGTGATGTGAGGAAGAGGAGGACTAGTCCGAGGCAGAGCACTTTGGCCAGGAAGATGAGGCTCCTGGATCTGAGTATTTGCATTTTCGCGTTATCTTTTGGCAAAAGGTCAAGCTGAAGGCTGAATCTCGATGGACTTGTGGTTTAATAGAGGATTAAGAGCGGAGCGGCGTAACAAAGTTAGTTAGTGCGAATTTGGATGCTGTGACTCTTGTATGTGCGGCTGCGGAACAGGCAATGACGGATTTGGCGTGAAAAAGGTGGTGTAACTTTTTTAATAGGTGAGGGATTGGTTGAGGGATCTACGAAGTTTTCGTCGTCACTTGCTATCTGGTACTCTTCTGGAAACTTCACCTTCCCAGCTCGGCAATGAGACCTAAGATGATGTTGCAGGTTGGGTTCCTCAGGTGTGCAATATAAATTGTTTTCCCAGAATCCAGCGCTGGGTTTGCCCATGTGCTCTGGGATGGGAGTAGACGCACGTGTGATAAATGCAACAACATGGATGGCTTCAGGTTGAGTGCGGAGTAAAACGCACGGGAAGGACTGCGCGGGGATCGTGTATGCAAATAATAATAATAATATAATAGTTCTATCGTGTCCAATGAGCGTGGAAGAGGAGAGTGAGGATCACGTTGACGATGATGATCCTGATGATAGTAATGATGATGATGATGAGGGCGACTTGAGAAGTGTGTCTAGGTAGACGGTTTGGTGAGTTTAATAAAGTATACACATACACACTGTACCAGATTATTTACTCGCCCTTCTGCTGCAGATCCTGTTCTTCTTGTCGTCGTATCTCTTCTGAGTGTGCTTAGCCGCTGATGTGGATCGTATGCAAAGCCGTATATTCTGTTGGGAGCGGACCGAGCGGAGTGAATAGGGCTGTTAATTTCTCTGCGGTGGGGTGGTGACTTTACGTGCTCATGCTCAAAGCAGCGTCGGTTGGACTGTACCGTAGAAAATGAAAGGGAAATAAAATGTCCTTCTGCTCCTTTTCCTCTGCTCTCTGTCTTAAAATGAAGATTGGATGGGACTACGACTGATGGCGGTCATAATTATTGCGGGTCGAGCCTAATACAGAGGATTTTGACTCGTAGGCAATTTCATATTGTGGTGAAACAAGCGGTATTGTAGTGGTGGTGGTGGCAGTAGTAGTAGTAGTAGTAGTGGTGGTTCCATTAAAACCATTCTGAATTTGAACAGTATGCAAATTATTACGAGCAAGTTTGTGGATGATGAGATGGATTTTTATGGGAATTTCTGAACTTGATTTTCTGAGGGAATGACACATTAATCTAACTCACTCACTCTCAGGAGTTTGGAGTCAACATTCCAATGTAATTTGAGAATTCTTGGTGGCTGGTGAGAGGTGTAGTGAGTGAGCCTGTAGTCCTCAATAATAAGGCTGAATGTCCTAAGCACGGAGCTGGTTCAGGATTTCTGTGAGTAGATGCGTGTGTGTGTGTGTATATGTGTGTGTACACATGTATGGGGCTATGTAATTATGTACGGTGGAACATTTGTAGAAGTAATGCATAAGACTGCCAGTAGTTCAGTAGTGGTGGTAGTAGTAATCTATGATAATAATGAGTGAGTGCGGTGAGGGATGGGAGACGCGGCGACGAAGCCTTTTGGGATTTGTCTTTTTTTGGGAGACATAAAAGACTCCAACCTTTTTCCTGGCCTTAATGACTAATGAATAATTTATTGAGTGTACATTTTTGGTGGAATTGGCGCCTCTTGGCTTCAAACCTCCGCTCTACATGCATAATACAGATAGGTGGTGCGGGGATATAGTTAATTATCATCCTCTTGCTTTGCTCGGGAACAAGTCAAGTTTTCAAGTGGGACTGACCTTCATCAGAATAGTAGGATTATTAGTCTGGGTGGGCTTTTCCAGGATTCGGGTGAGTGAGATTCATGAGATGTGTCTATGGTGTGTGTGTGTGTGTGTGTTTGTGTCTGCGATTGTGCGTGGGAGTGTGTGATATTTGGGTGGGAGCGTGTGTTTTTGTGTGAAATCGTGTGTGTACTCGTATTCGTGTGTGTTTAAATTCAAGTTTCAATTGAGGTTGCGCCGCCCTGAATCCCAGATTATGGAAAAAAGTTCCATGTTCTGTGGGTAATGGTGTGGGCTGTTGCATAGGAATAGGCGGCATCACATATTAATGGAACTCCATTATTGGGATTATGCGGGGGTTCGCGGTTGTGGATTTCTGGACATCTGGTCTGGCGGGACAAGAGTCTCCTCAGTGAACAAGCTAATATAGTACAGTGGGTCGAGGTCATAAATCATCACCACTCCGCCCTGGGTTTGGATGGAAGGAAGGGTCAGTGTGGTCAGTTGTTTTTGTGTGTGAAAACAGCAACTCCCACCTGGACGTGGTGGAAAGGAGCGAGTCAAGATGAATGTTGTGGACAGAACGGGCGACTAATTAAATAATTGGAGGAGAGAGATGAGTAGCTGCATACTGTTGGTGTGTGTGTAGGGAAAGGTAAACAAAAAGGGCATTGTGAACATGGAAAGTGGCTGTTGTTGAGGACATTCTCCGCTTCTTAAATGTGTCGAACATTATGCGTCCCAGTTTTTAATTGCGACTTTTGCCCCGTATCTTATAGGAGTTTGGTGACTTTGTCAGCGTGTCTGTTGTGTGGCAGTGTGTGATTGTTTGTGTGTGTGTGTGTGTGTGTGTGTGTGTGTGTGTAACTGTGGCTCTGATTGCGTGTGTATGTGTGTGATGGTACGTGTGGGATAGTAACACGAAAACTTTTACTTTCAATTTATCTCAATTTTTTCTTGCTCGCATTAGTAGACTGATTGAGTTCCCGAAATTTTTATATTTTTTTATTGCTATTACTGGGGAATAATAAAACGGAGGGAAAAGTGGAGCTTGAATGGTGAATTGTCTTTAACTGCTCTCACTTGGGGGTCAGGATAACTTGTATGTAGTGGTAGTAGTATTATTATTGCTATTATCATTGCTATTGGTGGTAATGGGTGAGTCATAAAGTGGAGCCCAGCGTGTGGGAGCCCTTAAGTGGTGTATGGCCAGCCTTACTTATAGTTTGTAATTGGGCCTCTCGTGTGCGCTATGGTATAATTGGTGAGAATAGAAGAGTGGGATCAGGTGGCAGCAGTGGATTCTGCTCATCCCATGTGTGCTATATGCACATGCAGTTTCATCATCATCCTCATCGTGCATTACTTATTACTAAAAGATGATGTTGTGATGCTCATAATATAAAAGTTGATTTAACTGCTCTGGTCGTGACGTCAATGGGAGGTGACATTTTTGGTGTGGATGTGCAACTCCGAGCATCTCACTTATAAACTTTAGCATAATTCCTCCAGTCGCTCTCACTGTCGTTGGAGAATGTGTGTTTGTGAAGAAGACTGCTTTTTCCTGTAGGATTTTTTGTGTGTGTTGGCAATGACTTTTAGAGTGCCAAGTTTTTGGGGATATTAAATGATGGGCTGAGAATGGGAATTATATTTGAGTTTCATTGTCTTATTATTATTACATACGACTGCGAAGGGATGAACTGAAGCTGACTGCGACTGAGAGTCGCGTGCCTATCCGTTTGGTGAGCAACAAGTTGAACTGGTGTGGTGGTCCTGGCTAATGCTCTGCTTGCCTCTCAGGATGATATGATGATGATTTTGCCATGTTGAGTATTACACATTCTCTCTCGAGCCCCTGCTCATCTCCACTTCAATAATAACCTTCAGAGGGATGAGTGTCTGATCTTATAACTGCCTGATGTCGTGCGTGTGTCTTGGTGTGCATTTGTGTGGTGTGTGTGTGTGTGTATGTGATATGTGAATTACATGAATGGGATTTGTGCCGAGGTTTTTATGGTAATGCGCTCACCGCACCGAGATATAGAAAGTACAAACTACTGACTGGCTGAGTGAGTGTGAGAGCGTCTGAGCGTGTGAGATTTACTTTTGAAAAGATCATCTCATATCGGTGTGGAGGATCTTTCAGGCGGCGGCAGCGGCGGTGGCGGATGATGATAATGTTGTTGATGAAGGTGATGAACCCTCGACTCATGAATGTCAGTTGGCCGCTTGATTTACGGCTGGCATGATGGCGATGACGGTGGATGAGCTGCGAAAGGAGAGGTAAAGGCTAACTGTATCCAGAAATGAGATACAGAAGAAGGATGTAGACTGCAGGTTAATGATTATGAGCATTGTGAAGTAGATAGGTCAGCAGACTATGAAGCTGAGATGTGTTTTCGCATGTTATTAGCAACGGAAGACAAGCTACGAAATAAAAATTATTTTCCATATACATTTAACTTTGTTGGACATGCGACGGCTGTAGTGAAGCCATTCCAAAGGTTTTAGCTGTGCGTATAGTTTGTGTTGTGGATGACGTTCTGGGTTCCAGAGAGACTCTCTTCTACCTCAGTGGTGCGTGCAATTGGTGAGACGGTATTCCTCCGTGAGCCATCGTACTTGAGTACTGACCTGTTGGGATGAGTTGAACATTGAACAGTAATAATAATATTCTGATTTCCACCTGAAGCCTCACATGGAAGGAGATGCATTAATGCGTACAAGCTCCGACAATGCATATTTTAGGTTTTCTTTGTCTAAGTGTGACTTACCCAGTTCTGATAAAGCTCGCCTTCACATAGCGAGGTTCACAAGTACAGTCGCGACATTGTTGTGGGAATCCCGTGCATATGTATACTTAGCTGTTTTGTCGTACTTGTGTTGCTTGGACATGCAGCTCGTCGACGGGCCTGGTGATGTGAGGACGAGGAGGACTAGTACGAGGTAGAGTACTTTTGCGAGGAAGATTAGATTCCTGGAACTCATTGTGTACGGGTCAGTACACGTTGTTCGAGTTTTTGGCAAGTGCTAAAGGGCTCCAGAAGATGCAGAAATTTTGTTTTGAAGGGGTTGACTTGACTGTCTAACGTTGGCTGTTGTAAGTGTGGTTGTGTGTGTATGTGGTGGATGTAAAGATGTCGTTTTTAGGTTGTTGAGCGGGCAGTGCCTTGTCTTGAATGACGGGGAAAAGGTGGTCGTCCAGCAATTTGAATAAGCGAGGGCTGCAGAGGTACGTATCTGAAGATTTTGATAGTAAGTTGTCCCTATTCAGCACTACGGAAAGAAAATACTGCTCACTTGATTCTCTTGCAACGCTGTGTTTACTGGACAGTAAAGAACGGCTGGATATGGCGGACGGGGAGCTACGTGTATAAAGGTAGGGATGTAAAAGTCTGTATGAATGCATGATGTATAAATAGTTTGAAAATGAAATTCTTGAGAAAAGGTTGAAGGAGCAAAATCAGATTGATGTCGCTATAGCACTAGGCATCGTTTTGATGCATTTATTTTGATTTGCGGAAAGATAGTGTGTGCGTGTGGAGATGCAATAGGTTGGTTGGTAGTTTAGATATTGGAATTCAACACATTTCGCCATGAAATGACTGGACGAGAGAACCGCATATCTCGTTGGATTCATGTTAAAGTTGGTTCCCTATCGTTTTGCCCAAGGATCACACGGCAAGTTGGGTGCGATCCTATTTAAAATTAGCTCTCAAAACTTGCGCGCAAAGTATCTGACCTTTGCTCTTGAGTCAGCTTCAGAATTTATCGCCAAAGGGAATTATGTCAGTGTTTGTGATTAAAAGTGGTTTATGATGGAGTTCCCCAGAAGAAACTGACTGAGTCATCCCGTGTGAACGTAGGTTTGTTGTAGGTCGCGTGGGTCACCTCGAGATGGTGCGTGGGGAAAAATGTGGTGTCAGGAATAAAAATCCGGCTTCCGACTCAGTGTCATTTCTCAGTTCTATAATGATTCCACGTCCATAGTGGCTGCACCGGGTATGATTTGGACTTTCAAGTTTAGGTAGGTATATAGATAGCTTTAGTGGAACCGTCTTGTCTTGAATGAGTTACTGGGATTGGTCAGATGTTGATAAATCTAGCTAGCTGACTGAGAGTGGTAACCGGTGCTGTGATGGCTACTGTCCATGAATTTTCATTCATGCTGGTAGTAGTGATGTAGTAGGTTCATGCTGGAGTGAGTAGTACTTTGGGTAGCTAACAATTTAATTAAACAATAATGTAGTCCATGGGGATCCCCTGGCTCATTTGCGCATGCAGGACGCGGGGTAGACAGTGATAATCTCCTCCTGAGAGTTTTTGCTGGGCGCAATAATTTTTTTGGCAATATGTTGAGTTTTAGCCACCTCACTCAATCATAGGCCATGTGATGATCATTTGAGTTAGGCAGACAATTAAAATCATATGTAAAAGCACATCCGCGTAACATTGAAATGTCTCTTTATTCAATCTGAGGACCAGTACCAGTGATAGCCTAAAACCCTCGTGAACTTAAGCCAGTGTACTATGTCGGTTCATTAGCAGTAACGATAGTAGAGTATATTGTCATAAGGGGTGTACCAAGTTTGGGGAGTCAAAGATTGTCCGTATATTACGACATAACTTGGTCCTTGTAGTCCGAGATTTGGCGTCCGTATTGACGGAAGTTCGTGTTACAAGGAACTGCATGCAGGAGGTTCTAACTTATGGAAATAGGAAATTACAATATGTACGTGCATTAAATGCTCCTCATGTTGAGCCAGATAGACAGGGATGAAGTGATACTAAATCAACAGTATCATTGAATCTATCCGCATCAGCGATGTAGGCAGATTTAACCGATCTCCCTGAAATAAAAACGAAAAAAAATATCCATTTAGTGATGAAAGCTACGTGGATGTATTTTTTAGGTCTTATTTAAATATTAGCATGACTAACCCAGAATCTGTTTGCCCTGGTCGGTAGCCATGATTGACAGAGCCCATGTAGGAAGCCTCAGCTGTGTTCTGCACTGTTAAGTTCTTTGGTGGCTGTGGTCCCGGCGTAGGTATGCAACTCGTCGTCGGCCCTGGTGATGTGAGGACGAGGAGGACTAGTCCGAGCCAGAGCACTTTTATTAGAAAAGTCAGATACCTGGATTTGAGTATGTTCATTGTTGGTTATGAGCTTCTGGCAACAGCAAACTGGCGAGAAGGCTCCCGGTGAACTTGTAGTTAAGAAAGGAATGAGCGAGAGCCGACCGGCTTCAAGAAGTTTGTGAGTGTGAATATGAATGTTGTGCCTTCAGATGATTGACATTTCTGTGTGACTGTTGAGCACACAATGTCTGAATGGGAGGTTGAAGTTGGTTGTGTAACTGTTTAAATAGGCCAGGCGGAGAAGGAGGGATCTACGAAGTTTTCGTAGACTACGAACTTGTTATCCGGATCTCCGGAAATACAAAATGCTATTGACTTGAGCCGCTTCATCAAGGGGGATGCGGAGCCATGTCAGAAAGAAGATAGTACGAACTCTCACTCAGGCGAGGATTGTCCAAGTTTTATAAGACAGTGATACGAAAATGGCACTGTGGGTAATTTCATAGCAATCCGGAAGGGTTTGTGCACCAAGGTGCTCAATTTTCGAACTCCTCGCAGTGTATGATCCTCCCACCG